>VWZK01016337.1:0-32742 GCA_013396935.1 Baryphthengus martii | reverse complement strand
AAAAAAAAAAAAAAAAAAAAGAACATAATTGTACTGAAGGCCACAGGTAAAATTGCTTGGTAATAATTTTTAGAAAAAGTCCAGGATCCTGAGAGTGCCTTTGAAAATAAGCATGTTCTTTGAGTAAGTAGAAAGTTGCTTTTTCATGTGAGTAATCTGTGCTATACATATTTATGGAAAATGAGAAGTGTATCCACTCGATGGTCTCCCTTGATTAAATTCAGTTAAAAAAGATCTTTTGACAATCCTTTCTCTAAGTGCACTCCTCTTTTGAATTCTATCAAACCCTGAGTCTTAATGAAGCGATTTATTCTTCCTGCTCTGAGAAGAACGTAGTGAGCAGAAGAGGGTGAGACATGAAAGCATTGCAAAGATTGTCTTTTTTCCTCTTGCAGAGTAAATCCAGCTAGAGGAGATGAAGATTTCTCCAGTGACACTGTTCTTCAGAAGCTGTGCAGATACATCCAAGATGCTTATCCTCTTTAAAGCAGGCATTCCTTACGTTTGATGAAGTAATAGCAATTATTTTTATGTGTTGCCTTGGTTAATTACTCTTACAACTAAACTTCTGTGTCTCCTGTATGCTTCAAAATAATCTAATGGTTGTCAGTCCTTGTTTTCTGTTACAGTAGCACACAGTCTGTTTTTCAAGTTTCTTTCACATAGGTATGTGCAACCAGGGACTAAATAATCTGTAACAACCTCTCTGATAAACAAAAATTATTGACCTCCTACATTTTCACTGAAAGCTATGTTGGCCAGTTCTTTAATCATTCCTGTGGCTGCCTTTGAACTCCTGCTAGTTTTTCTGTGTATTTCATGAAATGTTACGACAGAAAGGAGAATTGATGCTTTCATAGAAGTTGCACTGCTACTAGAAAAGTAAATAACTTCTCAGATACTGTTAAGTGTTCCCTTGTTTCTACATCCAATGATTGCCTGAGTCCTTTGTGCCTAACATCATACTGTCAGTATATTTATGCTTTGATTATACATTATGATCTGTAAATCTTTAAGAGTAACTACTTCTTATAATTAAGATTCCTCTTCTGTTCTGGCATATTTTCTCCATTTCTCACTGTAGGACTTTATTAGAAAGCTTATTCTTTGCTTGCACTTATTATTCCCAGTCTCAGTCAGTTGTTCTCTTCATCATTTTACCATTCTATTTGTCTTTCAGTTATCTATGGTCTTCTGATGTTTTAAAGCTTTGAATTTATTTTTTTTTTCAGGTTATTTGTACACATGCACATGTATATATGTATATAAACATAAATACTCTGTTTATATACACACACAGATCCACATATATGTACATGTGTGCATAAAAAGGATGTATAACACAGGGCTAAAAATCAACCTCTGCAAGACCTTATCTGTAACAGACCTCCTTGAGAATGGGTTATTATCTACAGTTTCATCTGAAGATTTAGTTATCTGAGTTTATTATCTATCACATTTGTTTGGTACCTGCCATTTGCATCCATAGCATTCTCATTTCTTAGTCAAAATGACATATCATTGGACATAAGTAAGGTCTACTCTTACCTTGGGCAGCAGACTGCCCCAGGACAGCAGCACAGGCAGGACTCCAGTGCCTGTTTGCCTCTGACAGAGTCCTGGACAGCCCTGTTAACTGCTACTTCCAAGAGAGGGATTCACATATGTTAACTTGTAGCTGTTGACATCCCTATGTTGAATGGTACCATTGGTTATCTCTGTTTGGCATTGTGTCCTGATTATGAAGGATTCATCTCCAAACCCGGGTCTCCATTTCCTTTCCTTGCTCCTCTTGCTTAGGGCTGTCTCTGGACCCAAGTGTATCACCTCCTCTTGTTGCCTACTGCAGTCTATCACAAAGTGTGACAGCTCCCAGAAAAGCTGGTTTCTTATTGGTAAATAAAAGGAATCCTATGAAAAATGTTCGGTCTCATGTGATCCACACAAGAAAAGTCCTGTTGTATGTGGTATTTCCTTTCCATGATAAAACGTGCGTAGTTAACATTTAGCAAATACTCTTATTCTGTGGTAGTTCAGCAGAGCAGTGATCTCACCAATGAACTCATTGTTAAAGTCTAAACGTGTGAATTTGTAACATCCCTATTTATGTCACCATGTGACTGGGTTTTTTAGAATGTGAGGTTGAACGAGACCTCAAGGATTATCTGGTCCAACCTTTCAAGCACAAATAAATAAATAAATGTTTAAGTGAGATGGCCCAGCACCTGTGAAGTTGGACCTTAAAACTGTCCACTGTAGGGGAGTCCACCACTTCCCTTGAGACACTATTCCAATGTTTAATAGTTCTCATTGTAAAGAACTTTCTCTGGACTTCAATCAGAATCTCCCCTGCAACAACTTGCAGTCATTCCTCCTTCTTCATGTGACTCCTTATGAAAAGGGAGTCTCCTTCCTCTTGGTAGCCCACTGGTACATACTAATAAGGTCTCCCCTAAGCCTTTTCTCAAGGCTGAACAAACCCATTTCTCAGCCCATCTTCATACGGCAGATCTTCCAGTCCCCTAATCTTCCTTGTGGTCCTTCTCTGGACCCTCTCCAGCCTGTCTGCATCTTTTTTTTGTGTAGTGGAGACCAAATCTGAATGCAGTATTGAAGGTATGGCCTGACCAGCGCTGAGTAGAGTGGGACAATGAGTTCCTCGTCCCTGCTGATGATGCCCCTGTTGATGCAACCCAGCATTCTGCTGGCCTTCCTTGTCGCTGCCACACACTACTCGTTCATGTTGAGCCTGCTATCCACCAAGACTCCCAGATCCTTCTCCATAGGGCTGCTCTCCAGCCAGGTGGATCCCAATCTGAGTTGAATTCCTGGGTTGTGTGTTGCCAGGTGCAAGACCCTACAGTTATCCCCATTGAACTTTTTAAGGTCCTTGCTAGCCCACTCTTCCACCCTGTCCAGACCTTCCTGGAGGGTGGCTCTCCCTTCTGGAGTGTCAACTACCCCATTTATTTTTGTATAGTCAGCAAAATTCATCAGGGTGCCCTTAATCCCATAGTGGGGACCCCACTTGTGACTGGTTGCTATTTTGAAATTGAACCATCTACTACCACCCTCTGGGTGCAGACCACCAGCCAGTTCCCCACCCACTGCACAGACCACCTGTCAAGGTCATAACATGTCAGTTTTTCAAGAAGGAGGTTGTGGAGGACCATGTTGAAAGTCTTGGAGAAGTCCAGGTACACTGTGTCCACTGCTTGCCCTGTATCAACCAGTCGATTCGCCTCGTCATAGAAAGCAATCAGGTTTGTTAAGCGTGATATGGTCCTGGTGAATCCATGCTGGCTTTTCCCAATCACAGGCTCCAGTTTGTTTGTAATAGTTCCCAGGAGGACCTGCTTCGTTAACAAAAGCAAGTTTCTTGCTCTTTTTTTCAGGAGACAGAAATAAATTTGAACTTCAATGTCTTCTGTTCTAGAACTTAAATACATTCATGTTCTTATCTAAAAGTTTTTAATAGGTTCATGCAGCATGTTTCTGATTCTTCATCATATCACTGTACAACCCACAATCAACTGCTGCTCCCTCTTTCTTCCAGCTGTTTTTTTTCAAATTGTTCTCAATATTTTGAAGTCTAAAATGCTACCGGTCCCTACATGTTAATCTATATTATGAAAACAAAATCCCAACCTAGTAGCAGTGCTTTTTAATGTGCAAGTTAGAAATAAAATATTCCCTGTAACTGTATTACAAGTTTAATTTTAAAATGTTGAATCAGATTGAGGGTTTATAAAAAAGATGAGTGAAACACTCTCAGATGTTCTTTTGCAAGCCTTGCAATATTTTGTTACTTACTTTAAAACTCCGATCCTAGAAAAAACAGTTATACGAGTGCTTCAACACCAAAGAATTAATGAGAACTTGTCTAGCCTCCTAGAATTTTTTCAGAAATCTTCTCCATATATTTTGAAACCCAGAAACAAAAAGGCATTAAAATAATGTGAGCGGGCAATATTCAGTATAAATTAATTGAGCTCTTTTTTTAATTAAAAAAACATTATTACTCTATATGTTATCTCTATACATTCCATTATATAGTGTGCATTGTTTGATAGTCCTTGTTCTTGATCGCTTGTGGTGTCCCAGTCCCATAAAGTATTGGCATGTGTGTCATTTTAAGATGTGACATCATAATTTTTTATGACTTTCAGAGTCACATTGTTGCATTTCCTGCAAGTTTAGAAATTTAGAATTGCCATATCAAGTTGCAATCTTTCACCTATATTATTTAATTGGTTTTAATTTAGTCTCTTCTAAAAGGAGATGCATCAGATTGTTAAGAGAAACTAAACTGTTTCCTCTCCTGTGCTGAAACATGGTATCAAGTAAACTTTAGTGTTCTCAGCATTATAAAATGTTTAAAGGAACACAGTTAGTGTTTTTAATATTATATTTTAATACTGTAGAACATGAATACCTATTTAATGTTACATGCTGAAGAAGACCAGTTGGTTGTGACTGGCATTTAAATTAAAGACAGGCATTAATACGTGCAGGATAAGACTACACCTGCATCTGAGATACAGTATTTTTGAAAAGAAAGTAGATGTCATTGTGTACACCCAAATACACTGCTTAGCAATGAATATGCATTCCCATGGTCTCTGTGCACACAGGAGAAATTACAGACAAGGAGAATCTCTTTTGATGAAGGGATAAAATCAGTGTGACTGATAAAGTTAATGAGAAGCAAACCTGTATAGTAATTATTATAAGCTTGTATAATATAAACAGGGAGTGTTATCATGTGTTTGTAAAAGGGTTATATATGCAGTTTGTCATCTGACAGGTACACTGTAACTTATATGTGACATTGACAATGTTGAGTGTAGCTCACTCCAGTTTCAAAAGTACTTTCATCTGACTTTTCCTAGGCTTTGGATTGCTTTGTTCATGTTTAGTTCTGGAATATTCTTTTGATAAGAACTGTCTATCCTGGCCGCTTCTGTGGCCCTCATGGTGTACAGAACTATGTCAGTTTTGATGAAAAGTCATGATATGTATGTTCCATACACCAGATTGTGTGATCATTTCTTTAGTGGCCAAGATGGATTTTTTTATTACTTTGATTTGCTACATATGGCACTCCTTAAATTGTAGACTCTGTATTTCTAAATTGAATGAGCAAATAATAGACTGAAAAAATTAAAGCTCTCCGTCTGGTTGACACAAGCAAAAGGAGCACTGGGCATATCATCAGAAGTACTATTGGCATTTTTTATTACATAGTTTTATATAGATGATATATCACAATTCCGTTCTCATATGATTGTATAAAAACTGGGGGTTTTTTTAGCTCTGCAATATTTCATCTATGTGTATATATATATGATCATAAAAAGAAAGAGTTCATCTAGTAATTTATAGGAAAAGAGATCAGTTTCATACATTGCAGTAGATAATAATAATGCCTACAACAAGATTCAGTAAGGCACTTTACTATGTGATTTTAATTCTTTTACTGAACTGGAGCATTATTGAATGAAATTGTTAACAAAGGCAGTGGTATTGGAGGTGGTGGCAAGACAGGCTGAAGAAATAACCATTTAATTTGGAGACTCCTTCAGAAATACATGTCAGAATGGTTTACATTTATACATAACATCATGGGGTTTTTTTGTTGGAATAGACCAGTCACTGACACAGATAACGATGTGAACAATAAAATTAAATCCTTTTGAATAAATAAAACCGAACTTGCAAAGTTGCCAAATACACAAATGCAATCTGCTTAATAAATCCTGATGTAGTATAACTTAACTTTCCCACACTACCTGAGATTTGAACAAAATGTAATTTATTTTTATTGTAACAGGTATTTTATCTTCATGGGTAGGGCCTAGTCATTCTGCACAATAGTTTCTTGTGAAGTACAAGCTATCTTTGTAGCTTCAGTACCAGATTCCCTAACTTAGTTACTGGGGAAGGTAGGTATATTTTCAGGTTTTACTTCCATATGATTTAATGCAGTGACAGCAGTCTCTAAAGAAAATTAAAATACCAGATAGTAGTTTCACAAAACCATTATGTTTTGATTGCCAAACTTTAAAGTATTTCCCAGACCAACCGATGAAGTAAATAATTGTTCATCCTCTATATTATTACGGCCACCCTGGATCTCTGTGGGGGACTAAAGGGAAAGAGAATTTTCCTAGGGTGAATTTTATGAACAGAAAGATATTTGTCTAGTGCTTAGCCAGGAAAACTGAATCATTGAAGGAACTATTTACTCCTAATTTTTCTGTTACTGTTTCAAAGCCATTACTCTTCTTTCCCCCATTATCTTTCCTCAGGTTTCTTTAGAGAAAATAAAGAAATCATTTTAAAAAAGTAAAATTTCAGGAACAAATTTAAAACTATAAAATGCAATAGACAGTCATAGACAAGAGTTGTCATGAAACCATATTTAAAACTCTCCTACATAAATTACGGGTATTACTTGTCATGGACAATGACAGAAAAACTGTGCCTTAAGTGTAGCAAAATAACAGTATCTCGATTCTGTTGTGTAAAGACATTCATTGCCTATTCCTTTACAGTTCAAATGAATAACCATTGGCAGGACTATGGGACTGGGCATCAGATCCTGCATTAAGATTCTTCCTGAGAGCTGATTCACCCTCAATAGCGAGGTCAGGGATGCCAATAGACCCAGCCTAGCAGAATAGTTGATTTAAAGGATGCACAAAAAAGATGCAAAGGAAGCATGATAAAAGAAATAGAAGGTGCAATGAAGGTAAGTCTCAGATGTTTTGGATTAACTCACTATTGTCAACAGTCAGAATTTCTCAAGGCTCATCATGTACTTAAAATTGCATCTTTAACTGAAATCTCTATAATGACCAAAGTGTTTGCATTTACTCTGGCCTTGTGAACTCTCATGGCCATAAATGACATGTGAAAACTGCAGCCCCATAAAAAGCTATGTTCAAACATAAAATGTTTTTAGTCGTTGTTCTGAAGCTAATCATGAAGAAAATTCTGTCACAGAGGAGTGACCACCAATCAATTTAGGCTCATGTGCTGTCTGTGAATATGCTAAGAGCTATATTAGGGTGTAATAACAGATGTCAGTTGGTGGAGTTTTGTGTTAGCTTAAGGGAATGGTTGGGGCACACAGTAACAACTTAGACTTGATTTAGCTGAGTCAAGTTCACTCAGATCCAGCAACTATTCAGTCAGACACAACTCTGTGTGCACATTGATTCCAGATCAAGTAAGGAATGAATGCAGCTGATAAACGGACCTGAATGTGAGCTGATCCGTGCAAAGCAAGTTTATGTATCCATTCACTTGTGGCACAGTTTACCAGCAAACTAAATCATCTATCCCAAAGAAATAGAAAGATCACTATAGTTCCATTCCCATAGTTTTAGTCTTTCATCCAGTGAATATTCCAGTTGTGTGTTCACTGGGAATTGAAGCACATGAAGGCTATTGAAACAGCTAGGGAGTTCTCCACTACTGTAGATCAGATGATCTGTAAGAATATGTTGGAATCTGTATTGCTTTAGTTAACGTTTGTTCTTATTTATGCATGCTTGCTTTTTTTTTTTTTTTGTCTTAGAAATGATTTAGAAAGCTCACAAGGAATGGCCTTTGTCATGTTTTATGTAATTGATGTCAAATGGAAGATAAAGACTTCTAGGAGTTAATTGAAGTAATTGATCCAGAACTGACTGGATACATTGACTGCCATGAACTTCTAGAGCTGTTTGAAGAAAAGCATCAGTGTTAAGTGTTTACTTTTGTTTCTCTAATCATAATCTCTTTCACAATGGCTGTGGAAAAATGCTGAGTTGTATTTTGGTAAAATGTTATGCTCTGCTTACAGTCTTTTATTTAAGTTAGTATGTTCACATTCATTCCAGCAATGGAATAATCATAATCAGCAGATCTAGACTCTTTTTTTCTGAAGCATCAATTGGAAAGCAATCTCATGGTTAACGGAGATTTTTGAAAACTCCAGCAGAATCACTACCTCATGCATGTGTGTACAGCAGAGGAGGAACAGTGCTAGTATTTCTGAGCTTCCAGTTGTTACATTTATTTTGCTGATATTTTACTATTTCTCGTTTTATCTATTATTCTTTATAATATGCATTGATTCAAAATATATGCTATATACTACATAAATATTGCTTATTTTTCTAGGTACTGCTTTGACAGCTTTTGACTTTGCAGTCATCATATATTTTCCTTTAGAACTATTTACCAAGGGTACAGTGTTGTTATATGCTGAAACCCACAGTCAATACTTCTGTGCATAATATCCATTTCCTTTGACAGAAATAAGTCAATACCTTTTTGCTTACTGAATTATTCTAAGAAATAACCTAAGCTGCAGTTTGCAAACCTACTTCCTAATATTAAGAAAGTGTTCATAATTTTCAGTATAAACTCTCTTCTCAACTTGCATTAGTACATCAACTGACTAACTTCGTATTTAGCTTTGACTTAGGTAGTCTGGGTAGTGTATTTGAGAGGTATCAAAGGAGTGCAGTAGCATCAAGAGAGATACTAGAGGTACAAAAAGAAGGTCCCATTGAACAGCCATGAATGGTGTGCATTACTTTGAAATGCTTTGATGCTGGGAGCTGAAACAGGCTGCTTTCCACTCTCATGGCTCCAACAATAGTAACATTTGATGCAGCAGCTCAAGTCCCTTCCAGCAGGTTTTGAGTAGAATAACGGTGTGGCTGAAATTTTGTGGCAGACTTAAGTAGCTGTAAAATTAGCATGCTGGGGAAAAATGTAAATGCTGATAGTGGCCTACATGCACAACTGTTGTGCACACTAAGTGAGATTAACAAATTAAGCTGGTTAGACTCAAATTAGAAATGTATAAAGAGAAGTAGCCATTCTTGTCATTTAAAATAAGCATTCCAATTAAAGTAAATGTAACACGAAGGAAGGCAGGTAAAGAAAAATAAAACATCATAGAACATGCTTGGGATGAAATGCCACCAGAGATGGGAGAGTAGCCACACATGACCCTGACAGCTGCAGTTTCACACTTGGAGAGTGATTCTGCGTGGAGGAGTGGGTCAGCAGGTCTGTTCTGGACCCTGTGGCTGGGTTTGCACCCAGCTCTTGATAAAGAGCAGCTGCAAGAAAGCCTGAATGTCTGGGAATCCTTTGGCTTTTGTGTCCTGAGTGGTGCTGCCAGCTCCATCAACACGGTTCATCTGGTAGAAAAGGCAGATTATAGGTTGTACAAATAAAAGAAGACAACTTTTTCAAGAAATCTCTTCATCATTGGAAATGATTCAATCAGAGGAATCTGAAAGGCAGCAACTGACAGAACCAGAACGTGGAGCCAGTCTAGGTCCCCAGGCAGCTAAGCAACTGATGGGGCATTTCAACCTCCTTTCCACCTGAAATTTTGCATAGTGTAGTGTTTGGTCTGCAATTATACTGAGATGTTTTGTCAAAATATGATCCTGCTTTTGTTTCTTCTCAGAACCTTCTGTTCTTAATGTACTCAATTTATAAGTGAAATACACTTTTATTCTAAATGTTAGTGCTGCAGACATATCATAAAGCAGGTTCAGTAAGGCAGATTTTTTCATTATTTTTCCCTGTGCAAGCCCATTCTCTTCAAATTATGTCCTAAGTTAAGGACTACTTGCAATTCGTCTAGACCTAGTGGATTTTGTTTTAGAGGACTGAGGAGAGAAACAGACAGCAAAAGCTCTGTGTTGTTATCAGGGAGTAGACTCGCCTCTTCAGTTACTTAAAGAAGATCTGTGAAGTGAGGTATATGATTTCCTGCATTCACTTTTCACTCAGTTTACAGAACAAACATTTTCAAGACTAAGTTCTGAGCTTGATATTGCATCATATTTTGAAGTTAGTACACTAAAATTGTTTTAGTTGAACACAGCTGTTCTAAATTAGATGGTTCACTAATAGCTTAATAGAACAAGGCAAATAAAGAAGTCTGTTCCTCTTGTTCTAGCTTGTAATACCATAAGTGATAACACAGTTCATTTGTATGGTGTATAGTATATAGTTCATATTGTTCCAACATTAGATTTGTCATTTTAGTACATTTTTTTATGTATTTTTTTCGTAATTTAGCCTCAGGGACATTTTGGTTTTTTCTTCCCTGCATTACTAACTCATTGGATTGTTAGGTGGAGAAGATCCCTTCAGATAAAATCACAGAAAATTTGAAAGATTTTAATAAGGCTTTGCAGTCCTATAATCCTAAGTCTACTGGCACTATTAACAGAAGTCATCTAAAAAAAATCCTACATCTGTGCTGTCCTTCTTTGTCAGATCAACAACTTATAAAGTAAGTTGATGATGGGTAAGTTGTAACAGAGTTAACGTAATTTCTTTTCTTACAGTGTCTTTCTTCCTGTCTTTTAATGTGACAACTATAGCTGGAGGCACTAAGTCTTTTAGTCTGCCTCTAAGCATATAGAAAAGAAAGGTCAGAGGAAGAGAGGCCCCATTCCTCATATGATCATCTTGCAAGCCTCTTATTTATTTTCATAACAATTTCATGTTGGAAACTCTTGAGTTTGACACTATTTCAGCATTTTGAAAGTGAGACAAGCCTCTTTTGGAAAACGACAACTGATGGGCTGGAGATCCAAGGTATTATTGAATATTATTAATATTTCCAAACACATTATAATACAAAATTATTTAAATTAATGTTATGTCTTTCCTCAGTAGATTATTGTTGTAAACAACAAGAATTGAAATTTAATATTGTCAGCATGAAATCTCATTTTCAATAGAAGCAGGGTCCCCAAAGTGGAGAGTCAAAAGAGCTGTAAGCATGACGAACAGCATGTCAAAATATCTATGTCCAAAGAAGAGGGAGTTGTATTAGGCATTTTACTGCAATAACATTTCAGTCAGGTTAGAATCAGGTCTAATCTACTCTCTCAGGAGCTCTAGCTTTCTCTGCTTACAGCCAGTAACTTTCAGAAAGATGTGAAATTCTATCCTACCTTTGAAAACATAATAGGAAAATCAAATAAATCAGTTCCAGTCTAACCCTTACAACCCAGAGTCCTGCTGATCATTGTGTGTGAGGAGCAAACACAACAGCATCAATAGGAAACATCTTATGGAAAATCATCTTTGATCCTGAAATATGAATGAGCATGAACATGATCAGTAAAACCATTTCTACTGTATGTGGTTTCCTTTCTGTAAAAGTCTTAGAGAAAACTTTGGGTGCTATACATTGGGTGCATAAAAGTCATGTTCCCAGCACAGTATGTTATAACTATATGCTTTCATCATCTCTCAGTTTTATAGCTGTATGTTGTATAGTATATAATTAGTGGTCATTGACATGAACAAGTAATTATCTTTTGAATTACTGGGACTCAGCAGGTACATGATTTTCTAAATAATGTTTCTACCATTGTTTGTGTCAATGAGAGATCTGTACTATAAGAAAAGTCAGGACTTACAGTCATTTTCAACTGGAAAGTGGTCTTTACTTGAAATTCTGAACATTTCCTATAAGTAAGTAATGTAGAGTAAGGTAATGAGAGGCAAAATGTTAAGCTTTAATTCATCCATCACTGCAGTCAATGGTTGTTTTGCTTTTGTTTTAAAAGGATGCAAGAGAAGCGTTGTGAAATCGGTCTAGCAAAGTGCTGAACACTGAGGTTGTGTTCTAGCAAAGTACAGGAAGAAGAGGTTATAAAACTTTTGGGATTTTTGCTGCAATGAACACTGAGCACATTTGCATATTTGCATTTTAACTGTGACTGTTGAAAAGTGCAAGCATCCGAGGTTAACAAAGCGAGATGTGCAACACCATAAATGGTCTGAGTTTGGAATATTTTTATAGGAACAGCATCTAAAATATATATCTAAAAGATAAAGTTTGGATTCCGTTGTCAAAGACATTCAGGGACGTATAGTCTTGAATTGGCCGTGTTCAGTCCATGAAAACAAGGTATCATTCACAATGTGTTATTAATTCTTCTGTAGCAAACATTTCTAAAGGCACCTGTTCTTAGCAGTATCATTTATCAGTCATGTTGTAGAGAGTTGATGACCACACAGGAGAAGATATTTAATTATTATAATAAGATGAAGAGAGAATTTATATTCAACAATGCAATAGATGGCCTACTTCATTGGAGAAGTATTTGGTTTTAGGCTTTGATGAGCAACCATATAGGCTATGATTTAGCCTGACACAAAAATATTTTTTTACTCGCACCTTTTTACCAATCTGTATTTCTTTGTTTCAGACATCGCACTAATTTTTATGTTAAATCTTATTTAAGACTGCCCTTCGCAAATATTGTGAATTTTGCAGAGAAACAGTGGATGGCACTGTTCATTTGCTGCTCTAAAGTAGTAAGAAATGCCAGGTTTAAAAAGCCTGTATAGTGAAATAATGATTTTTTTAAAAGTAATTGACTCCTCCAAATGCATACACACTGGGCTTAAGACTATCACATCTGTGCTGGGAATGTCATAACCAGGTTGGGGATTTAGCACTGGTGCTTTAAGGGATGCAGAGTTTTTGAGCAAAAGGTGACAAAGTGACTGAATTACATTCTGTATTCCAGTGGTTCAGCTACATCAGTCTTATTTATTTGAAACGATACTTCCGCTTTGGGGGGGCTTCTACTATAATTGGACTTTTGCATTTATGTGACTCATCCTGAGGCACTTGAGGACAATACTGCTGTTGCTGCAGCAGAATAGCTGGCATGCTTGTCCCAGATGGCTTCCTGTGAGATGACATTCAGACTGGGGAAAAGAGGGAAGAATTTTTAAGGGCATTTGGAAGCCTTTTATGGATTACACTCACAAAACAGATGTTGCTCTGTAGTGTTCACAGCCATTTTCTGTGTGAAGGCTGCATTTGTCTTAGCTGAGTAGAGTTTCAAAATTACTGGGAAATGGAGACTCTTTCTCCTTCCTCGCTCTCCCCTGACACTTTCTCCCCTGCAGTGTACATGGTGTGGATTAGATTTCTCAAAAGAAATTAAAGCTTATTAAGCTACAAATGTTTTTTACCACAGGTAATTGTTTACTGCCATTCTGAATAGAACAGGTAGTTCGAATAAGCTGAGTGCAGACAGCACCATGCATCCCCAGTACAAGGACAGGAGCCCTCTGCTTTCATCCAGGAATGCCCCAAAGCTTTATTAACATGAATGAAATCCTGAAAGGCTGAACAGCTCAGTGAAGCAGCAACACAGTCAGTGATGACTAGCTCTGATTCGTGAGCTCTGCTAATTTATATCAAAAAGATTTAAGAAGGAGATTTAACAGGCCCAGGGAACTACCAGCTCGACCTCTTACCTGGAAGCTACCCTCAGAATAACAGAAGAGGCTGAACAAACAGTGTGTCTGCTTCTGGGTTGCTAAGGTTTGCATCCAGGTAAATTAACTTAGGCTGCTAGTTATTTCATTTTTAATGTAAACAAAGGCTTTCATTCATGGATCCTGACAGATTTAGTTGTGCACTGGCTGTGATCTTAGCTCCTTCTTCCACCAACGCAGCTGAATTTGAGAAGTCCATGTTGAGTGAACCAAGTTTCTTCCAAGTGTCCACTCCATAATTTATTGATCACACAGGGTATTCACAAAAGGTAATGGTAGGTAGGGGAGATTTGTGTCCTTAGGCTCATTCTAGAGTCAATTCAGCTCTTCCAGGTAATGATATAGTATTTGTGTTCCTGCTTTCTCTGTAGGCTACAGATAGAGACTGAGAAGGCTAGTTTCTAGTACCTAAGGACAGCCTTCTGAATAATACCCTTAGCTGTGCGTGGAAATGAAACATGTTACTTTCATGGTTTTTCCTTAAGACACTTGTATTATGCATTGTTCTCAAACTCTCAAATAATTTTTAATTCTTGTTTTATCTAGGTTATGTTATATATACAAGGATAACTCTTCTGATGGAATCTTTCACAAGATGCTTTTGGATAACTTAAAAGTTGCTCTTCTTTCTGGTGACTTAAATGGTACCAACTCACATATATCAAAGGAAAAACAACAAAGAGAGGAAAAAAGGCAAACAGCTTTCAAAAAGATACTGTCATTACAGACAATTTTCTATTAAATGTAAATAAAAAAATACGTGCAGAAAGGAGACTTTTAAGAAGACACTACACGCTGGTCTTCTAATAGTAAGTAGTGTCCTGGGTTGGTCTCTCATTCCACAGAGATATAGTCAAAATGGTACAACACTCAAAACATTGCATCAGGAGAGCAAGCACACATGGATCATTCATCAAAGACTCTAGGATTCAGGTAAAAATGGTTGAGCTCACTTTAAAGGGTCCACAAGGATTATATCTCATTGTACAATCCAAAAAAAATGGGATTTTCCCTCTAGTTAGCTAATATTTGAAGTGTAAACTTGTGATCCTCTGTAGAATCAGTGCGGCTCATTATTCAGGAACTGGATTTGAACATTCTCAGAGGATCGGGAGCTCTGGCAAATCTGATGATTGTGGTTACTGGAAGACATACCTACAGCCTTCAACTGAACCAGCATCATTGATACTGGTATCCAGGTTACAAAGATGTATGACCTATGATTGTCCTCACTTTTTGCTTTTGAATGAGTGTAAATGCCTGCATTATTAGGGGGAGGGGGGGAAGGGGGCGGGTGTGTTTGTGGGGAGAAAACAACAGACACTTCCTTGTAATGGGATAAGCTTCTCTTATTTTTTTTTTATTATATTTGCATGATAACCTACACATATATTCAGACCTAGAACACATGTATTTCCTTTCACTTTAACCCATCTAATGTTTTGCTCTAATATGTCCATTGAGGCATGCTCACTGCCCATCTTCCCTCATTTTTACGCTGGTGTTCCACAAAAGATGATACCCTATGCAAAGTTCATATTTCTGTCAGCTCTCAAGACAGGAATATGCCATCTTGCCCTAAACTCTTCTCAGACTTCTTTGTTTCCTCCTCAACGATCTGATCTTTTGTGTTTCTTAAGTCCCCGTCTGAATGCTCTTCAGAGCAGCTCTTGGGATGGCCTGGCCTATGCAGTCAATTGTCAGAACTGGCAACTTATTCCTATCGCTCAAAAAGCCTTTTTCTGTTATCTCCATTTTGTTGTCTCAAAGCCTTGTCACAGAATCTCCACAAAATTTTCACAGGAGTCCAAATGTTGCAGTAACGCCAAACACGAGTATAAAAAAAAGCCTTTGAGTTCTGACCCTGAATACCAATTTCAGAGCCCCTCTTAATGTAACCTGCAGAAAAACTCTCACAAAATGATTTGTAGGCCCACCAGGACATCAATGTTTCCATTATGAACACAGAGAAATTGGCAGTGGATATTTGACATATGAATTGGCAACATGAGGAATCAAATGTGTGCTAAAGGACCTTGCTGAAGGACAGCTTGCACACACCAGAATTTGCTTATCACTCTTCTCTAAGCTACGTTGTAGAAAGCAGAGTAGAAGCATTCTATCTATCTTCTGAAGGCCTCTAAGGCACTGGGACATTCTTCAGTTTCTCGTAACAAGGTCTTGGGATGATACCAGCATTCTGGGATAGTCTTAAAAAGACCACAATCTCCTTTACCGTTTTTGACAAGGTGAGTGTTAGTTATGAGGCCTTAGGACTGCTTTATACAGTGCAGTCAGTCATTAGCTGTTGGGAGGATATCAACTGTTTTGAAACGTTACCTGGCTACCTGCCAACATTTCTTGTGAGACAAGTTCTCAGGTACATGGCTCGAGTGATTTTACTGTGTTAAGCCCACACAGGAGTGGGTCAATCCCTTGTGCAGAAAGCTGGAATTTTCCCCTTTTCCAGCCAGTGGAAACTTCACTGAACTACCACAACTTCTCAGATCTGATGGATAGTGGTTCAGCAACTTTATCCACCAGTTATCTTTATGAATCTTAATGTTACCTCCTTCCTTCTTAGATAATGGGTACTGTGTGGCTCTCATTTGTCATATTATGTCTACTTTCTGTACCAAGAATTCATGACTAGTAATGGAAAAGAAATATTACATTAAACCTCTAGGAAAGCAAGCCTGGCCTCTTTCTCACAGAAGTAGTGATTTTGGACCTATGGTCTGCAATGGGTGGGATCTTGATATTTCCACATCTTTCCACCTGTAAGTTCTTTAATAAGTTGAGGTGGTTAACGTGTACCTATCTGTTGAAGATCCTGTTCCACAATGGCCTTCATCTTAATCCTCAGGACTTTTAGTGGACTGCCTCTGTCTCTGTAATTCTTTCCTAATTTGTTTTTGCAAGATACTAAGACCTTATGGTTAGCTCCTTCTGTGTAATATTTTGGGGGAACAGAATGTTCCTGCAGATGCATTCCAAGATTGTCCCCAAAGCAGAATACGAGCTTTATTTCAACCAAGAAATCAACGTGTTTGTTTTCTGAAAGCTGCATTTGTCCCTCCAGTTCTTGAGATCAAAAGATCTCTCAGAAATCCCCCAAGGTTACTTTAAGTGAGGTCCAATGCAATTTCTACTGAAAGACTGTCAAAGCACAGAGCTGGCAGGATAAAAAAAAATGCGGGTGACTCAGTGACATGGAATACAGTTCTGTCAATAGGACACAATACACTAAACTCAAGACAAATCAGTGGCCTCAATAAATATCTCTGCCCCTAGCTTCAGCTGAGACACTATCTGGGGCTTTATCCATACCTTCAGCGAGTGTTCTGGCACCCAGAACTGATACATCAGAGTACATAGTTAGGTTAGGTTTGTCAGTCCTGAATGAAGAACTTTGGGACACAGCCCCAGTGAGATGGAAATGTGCAGGGAGTAGGGTTTAGTGTCTCACACTGTCAGTAAATATGCTCGTGGTTTATTACTTGAAGGTAGCAAAAAGAACATACTTCACTCTGAGTACTTCAAGCTGGCAGCTGGGCAAGAGACAGTGTGTGGCTAGCCCAGAGAAGACGATTGTTTGGCTAGTTGCTAGAAAGAGGTAATGTCCCTGCCTTCCCAACCAGGAGAATGAAGAGTCTGTCTGCTTTTCATGACTGTCAATTTCACAAAACTGTGTAATTGCTGTATCTGAAGAGCTCTGCTCCTCTCAAGTTTGAATGAAACTGGTAGATGGACTCCAAATTTAGAGGAAAGGCTGACACTAGCCATCATATTTGAGAGGTCATGGCAGTCTGGTGAGGTTCCCACAGACTGGAAAAGGGGGAACATAACCCCCATCTTTAAAAAAGTAACCAAAGACAACCCAGGGAACTACAGACCAGTCAGCCTTACCTCTGTGCCAGGTAAAATCATGGAACAGATTCTCCTGGTAGATGTACTAAAGCACATAAAAAGTAATNAGGTTGGATTAGATGATCTTTAAGGTCCCTTCCAACTTAGGCCATTCTATGATTCTATGAAAAGGCTGCATTTTTCTTATTTTCCTAGGAAACCAAGGTAAAACAGGTGCTGGTTGGAGGCAAGTATAATTTAAAATATAAGCTTGCCTGAAATGAGGGTAGATCTCAAGGATCCCTAGTGGCTCTTGTGTCTCTTAACAGGCTTTGAACTCTTTGTGACTCTGTAATTACTGCCTGAAAACAGGAATAGATTTTTACAAATATGTCAGTAACTCTCTAGTTTCTCTCCATTCCTCTTTTTAAAGCTAGGTAGTGTGTTTGCTTTTCTGCATAGATTTGGGAGACAGTTTTAGCCAGTTCTTTGAGAACCAATATGAATACACAACAATACTCTGCAATTTTTTCTTTCCTTATTTGTTTTTAGTATTCATCATCCAAGCAGCCTGTTTATATTTGACTTTTTATCAAAGACTGATAGAAAAAGACGTTTCAATGCTTCATCCCCCTAATGAAATCTGATTGCAGTTTTCTTTCTCTGTTGAAGAGAAAGCCAATTTTTTCTTGATCCTTCTAATATTACTGAAGAATTTATACATTTTCATTGCTCTTGATATTTTTGATATTGAATCTAACATTGTGTTCTGGCCTTTCAGATTTTGGTTGTATATACTCATGCTTCTCTCTTATACTCTGATGGCATGTTTCGCTGATGCACTTCCATCTCTCTGTAAGTTATTTTCCCTTCGGACTCATTTCCCATGAGACTTCAGTTCCTTAAGAAGGTAGAAATCTGCTTCTTTTCACTATTCTCCTGCCTTCATTTTACAAGTGTCATCAACTCTGTCATTTGTCATAATTCCTGCCTGAGATGTATTTCACCTTTTCAAGCAGTTTCTCTGTGTTAATTAAGACAAAATTTAAAAAGGCTTTCCCTTCACTAGACTTTGCAGCATCAACAGGATGTCACTAACACATTCTGCACAACCTGTGTTTTGCTGTAATTATTACCCAATAGATTACAACCAGTTCTTTTACCCTGGATTATTTTACATCTTTTTTTTTTTTTTTTTTTTTTTTTCTTCAGGAAAATATCTCCAAATGTCCAAGAGCTGCATAATCCAAATCCTGTTTTCCCTGTTGTACAGTAGACATCCTACCATTTTAGCATTTATATTCTCATAGATTTTTAGCAGTAGAACTCTAAATAGGACTTAATTTATTGAACTGTAAGATTCTGGGATCTTCCAAGAACCTTAGGACTTCTAGGTCCCCTCTTTTATTCTGCTGCTTTTTTTTTTGTACACTGACAACCAGCATGCTTGATCCATTCTCTTTGGTTTTATCTCTTCCATGACTCTGTAATGTATAACCCTGCTCCATATAGTTTTATGTCATCAGCTAAGTCTCTGTGGTTAATACCTTCCTGTGAGCTTTTATTGTTAGCTTCTTTCTTTAATTTAGTCAAAGTCTTCCCTAATAAGTTATGAAGCTAGTAGATAAAGAGAGCATTTTTTGAATAAGTCCCTGACAAGGAAGATGGTCTTTTAGATGACATCCTGCAAGTAATCACTCATTTAGTTACAGGAAATATCCAGCCTTTGTCTCAGTCTTGAACTTCAATCAGGAGGAAGTGTATAAAGAATATTTGAGTTTACCTTCATCACTTGTCCTGTAATTACATTTTCATTTTCTCAGGGTCATTCATGGCAAGGCCTATATTGGTAGGTGAGAGAATATAATAATCAGTAGGATGGGGTAAGTAAAGTTGATAAAGTTTTGACAACCTCTTGCATTCAGGCAAGATAGCAGATATCTCAGAAGACCAGGTGCCTTCAGCAGATGAGTCCATCTGAGATCCTCAGGAGGGAGGCACCTGTTACTGTCATCTTTTGATCCCTTTTGGAAGGCTTAGAGTTAATCTTCTGTGTGCTGCTCAGATCAAAGTAAAACTCTTTTCATTAGCATATTTTTAGAATAAGAGTTGAAATATTAAGATTATCTTCAAGTCTAGGCAATACCATAAAAAACACTTAATAAATCTATAAAATAAAACTGCTGAATATATCTGCATTTTGCTTATATGAAAATACATGCTCTAAAATTTAACAAAAGTGATCAGTCTAACTTTCCTTTTCATGGGTTATAGTAAATCCATAAAAGATATAAAATAGGTGCAAGTGGGACACTTACATACCCTTTAATTTCTGTCTTTAAAAGTTATAAAATACTTAATTGTTATTTATTTTAATAGCTTCTTGATGAAGGTTGTGGTATTTCAGCAAGAAGAATATATAGTCCATATCTATGGACTTTCTTATAGGCTCTGAGAAAGAAAGGCATTCTGGCCGTTCTTCCAAAGGGATAAAGCATGGAAGTTATTTACTTAGGATCCAGAAAGAGAAATAAGATCGTAAGAGACATTTTTTTCCTTTTAAAACCAATGGAAAGACTTTCATTAACTTCTTTCATGTTAGCTTAGCCATCTCATGTTAACTGAGGAGGTACTAAAGGATAAAGGTGTTTCCTTAGCTCATATAGAAACGGGCTCGTTAGAAACGAAGCCTGTGATTTGAAGGTCTAAGACCTCCACTTGCAAAAGAAATACTTAAAAGCAGTATCAGTCACTCTGGTGGATTGTTTTGTTCTGTTTTTCTTTTCTGTAGAGCAAGCTACACATAAGAAATATTTGTCCAACATAGGCCTTGGAATCAATGTGTGCTCTAACTTGATCAACATATCAAGTTGTTTTGCATCAAAGAAGCTTCTTCCATGTTTGCATCTCGTTTCTCATTAAAGTCATCTTGTTCATTATTCCTGAATCAAATACCTGAAACAAAAAAATTAACTAAAAAAATTTAGAATCAAGCAGGTTGAAGGTCAAGCTGACAAATATGCCCAGAATAGAACTCGTGATGGAGTAATTAAAAGTCTGAAGGAAAGAGTGATACAACAGACCGTAACTATTATAGACAGCTTTTTTACCTACAACAAGCAATCACATGGAGAAATTTATACAGCTGGCTTGCATAAGGTAGGAAAAATGTTAGCTGTTTTTCTCACTCCTGTATTTTTCCTAGGAAGTTATTTATTGTCTTAACAATTTGCCTGCTTACACAGCTAGAGTTAAATTCTCCAGGACTGTTTCAGTTACTGATGAGCTGAACAGGTCCCTTGCAGGTTATTGTATGAGAAAGAACCTCAACTCGTCTTTAAAGACATAAAATTGTCATCCTGTAGCAACACTACACCTTGAAAGCTTCAACTGCTTAGAGTTGTCAAAAAGAATATATATGAATTGGGACTGTCAAGACACAGTTGGGAGCTGGAGATCTAATGTCAATGAACAAAACATCTTCTACATGATGGGCATATCTTTAGAGAATCACCTAAACCTTAACTTAGTCTCCTTAAACTCTCTTTGCAACTCCACAGTGATAGCTGCTAGGAACTGGCTATACATAGGTGAAGAACTAGTTTCTTAACAGATACAGGAAGAATGATCTAAACTAGTTGTATACCATCTTTCAGACTTCTGAGCCTCAGTGTCTTCTGCACTCCTCTGGGACTGAAGTGTGGCTCACAATCACACTGGGACAAGGGGGCATCCCCTGAGGTCCCTGGCTCTCTTATCTCGATCTACTTTCAAAGGAGTCTGTAGCGATTGTGTGTTGGGGAAATCTCCTCCAGAGGTCTAGTAGCATTTCAGGGCATCTACTGGTCCCTGAAGAGAGAACCTTTCCATAGCTCATGTTATAAATTTCCAGTGTAATTATTTGATGCTGGATGGCTTTGGATATTGGATTAGCTGATTTGGGTACAGCATCTCAGTGCTGAGAGTATCCACAATAATACGAATATATTGAAATTGTATAGATTTTACTTGCCAGAACTTCAAGATGAATTTTGTAGGTGTCTTTTTTGAGGTAGGGTTTTCTGTGGTGTTCTCAGGGTCCATCATAGCCTTGGTGGCTTGCTTTTCTGATGGCAAGTCATACTTTGGACAGACTTGTGAGATCATGGATTTGAGACTATAGCTGTGCTGCTGACAGCACCCAGCTGTACATTTCTTTTTTTTTTCACATTTCAAAGCAAAATGCTTTGCTGAAAGTTGAAACTGGGCAGGAAAAGAGACTTGTTGGCAGTGATATTTCCTTAATCTACCTAGATTCAAGCAAGAGTTGCTGCTGAATAGCATTATGACAGTAATGCATGCTTTGGCCTTTGTCCAGGCACTGAAGTAAGGTAAGAGTCAGCAAGGGTCAAACCAGAGCTGTACCTTTGAAAACAGCCCACATAGTGCCTTCAGAAAGTTTGTCCCAATGTGTTTTTACTCTAGTTCAGTAATAAACATCACGTTGTTCTCCTGGACTGTCCCTGCTTTTGCCAGCTACTGTTACAGGACCAAATGTGCTGACAGTGAGGGGGGACAAGCTGTTGATATCCTTTCTCCCCTTCTCATTATAGACCCATGAGGTTATGTGCATCATATGACAAGATGAATTCTGTTATTATTGGGCTTTCCCCCACAAACACTGTAGCTGCATTCAGCCACACATCTTCTAACCCTCAGGTGGATATCTTCCTGCAATTGTATGTAGGAAGTGAAATTGCTTTGAAATGAAGGGGAAGGAAAGAGGGAGGACAAAACACATAAAGCATTTTCCATTTTTCTTACTATTTTCTTGCTAATAACGCAGTTATTAGGAATCTGTTAATCTTCAACCCTTCCTCCGTACAGGTCTGACATCTGTGGCATGTACCCTTGGGACATTGGCTTTGGTTGCTGAGATTTGCACTACAATGTGATACCCGAGAGGCTTATATGTTATCTGCAGCTAATGTGGTAACATGTTTTGTCACTGTTAGGCAGAACAAACTCATTCTACCTGTTGCTTTTTCTTCTGCATTGGCTCTGCGGGTAAAAATCACATTTAAGATATTTGTATAGTAACAGAAGTTATTCAGTAGTTAGTCTTTGTGATTTCATTGTTCTTCTATTGCACTGTGGATGATGTATTTCTCAAATTTTGGCAATTCACAAAGGCTAAAAAATCATCATGAACCTGCAGTCAGGTATATTCATCACTGCACTGTGATGTTCTTGGACACTTCAAGCTCAGCAGATTCCGGCTGGGTGCAATACTGCCCAGGAATTCTGCCCTGCTGTTGATGATGATTATGATTATTCAGAAGGGACATGCTTCCCTGCAATAGTCCTGTTCTGCCCTGTCTTGTGCTGAGTGAAATAAACTTACCCTGGAATGAATGTGGATGAGAACTCTCTGTGAATAAGGGTGATTAAAAGAGATTCCTCATCAGAACTGGAGTGACAGGCTACCTTACGCCTCTGGGAACTGCCAGGGAATGTGTATTTTCAGGGGAAAATCAGACTGAAACTGACTCTCTATCACTTGTGGTTTTTCAAGGTCTCTGCATCTTTTGCAAAAGAAAGGGTTTTTCCACTTCATTGTCTAGGTAGAATTGCAACTGAGAGTTTTCACATTCTTCCTGCTTTAATCTCCCCGATACTCCTAACAAGATGGGAGCACAGCTGTTTTTCATTCCAGAGCTTATGGAGTTTCAGTGGTAGATAAAGAATATCTAGAAATGGGTGTCTAGCACCGTCATAGGCACAGTGGAGAATCAATCCTGGCCTCCAACGGCTGCTTCAGAAAGATGTACAACACTGTGTATCACATCTGCCAGCTGCATATAGATATTTTGGATACATTAGATTATCACAAATTGTGTAGGCAATATGACATATCTCAAGTGCATTTAGGTGAATAGGTTGTGAGGCATTTTGGAGTGCTACTGAAGTTAAAGTGATCTACAGCAGCGTGCTGCTCTTTGACTGGATCCTGACTCTGTAGCTGGGCAGGTGTGCCAATGCCATTGCCCACATTATTTGCATATTTGAAACTGCTACTCTGATCTACAGATTCGTATGGAACAGCCAGGCAGCTGGCATACAGCTGGGCACAGTTGCATGTCCTCAGAGGTGGAATACGTTACTCAAACAGGAATAGTGTAGTGTGGTAGTGGTAAACATAAAAGCATATTTCTTCTCTGATTTTTAATTCCAGACCAAGCCATAGAAGTGGGCTAAAGCTGTCTGCCCAAATTAGAAGTAGATAAGCTTTGTTTATTTGTATAACATTACGTTACAATGACATTAAGGGAGTGGGAAGAATGCATCCTTACATTCCTCTGAAGGGTAATTGATCTTGGTATGCTCGTATAACCTAAAAATGCAGACGCAGAATCACCAGTTAACTTTTGCAGGGTTATACCAACACTGTCAGCTCTCTGTGTTATTCTTTACAGCTTACAATGTAAGGAGGCTTTTTAGCTGTTTGCTTGTGGAGTGCCAAAGGTATGAGGTGGCTTAATGAAGGGAAATGTTGAACTCCACTTCCTTTACCAAAGAGTAATGTAGTACCTCCATCTTCCCTGGCCTGGATCTCCTAGGGACTAGGCAAGAAGGCACAGACCCTGCCTTTGCACCTTTGGACTTGTCTAATTTTTATTATAGTTCAAAATCAGGAAGATGGTAACTGAAGTTCTGTCAGGGTACTGGATTAACACCTGCAATTTGTGTGTGCTTTTACTTCTGTGAGAAATTACAATATCTCCTCCTTGTAAGGCTGTCCTCAATCCTCTTCCTATAGATAAGACCTAGAAACTATGCTTTTTGTGAGCCATTCAGCACTGGACAATGACCTAGTCATACAGTTTTATATGACTTAGTCTTGTATGCAGTTTTGGAAAAGTTTTATCACTTTTTTTTTTTTTCCCCTGGATGAAGGTGTTAGTATTTGAGACTGTAATCACCAACATTACTATTGTGATTGATTCTCTCCAGCTTTGATTGGATTTGTACGGCCAGATTTCCTTATCTCTACTATTAAGCATTTGATCTGATAGTAAATACTTGTTCAACTGAACACAAAATGTGCTTGCTTATCCAGAAGCTTTACATTCATAGAAAGGAATGATAATTTGCTAATTATTCTCACTGTTTTAACACTCCTTATGCTGTTCAGCTATCTAATTATTTTCTTTCTTTTACTGTGTACAATTAGCTAAAATATAACCACAAGGGTAATCTCTAGAACACTTGGAAAGTCCAGACAGAGCTGTGCAGGATAGTTATAAAGAGGTACACCCGAATGAGGAGTTACAAAGCAGATGAAGGAAATGGAAAGTTTTGGAGAAAGCCCTCAGCAGCAGCAGGGGTTGTGGCTACCATTTTTCAGGGAAACAGGAGGTGGAAAAAGTAGAAAAAAAACAGGGACCCCTCCACAGTTGACTATCAGGTAACATTAAGAGGTGTGCAATAGGAGACTGCTGATACTCCAGACAGCCCCACCCCTTAGGTGCAGTGAGATAAAAAAAAAGAGACATCGGAAGAATTTAGGAAAATCAAATTTGTTTTTAAGAACAGCAATGCAGAAGGAATCATGCCTTCTGCCTCACTGCAGCTGTGTGTGGTTTAGGGGCCTGAATCTGTTCTGTAGCATTTCTTGCCCAGGGTGCAGTTGTGACAGGCTTGTGGGGAAAAGTGGTAGCCATGGATTCTACGAATGATAGTTTTCCTCCAGTCTGCTAAATGAGCTAATGTCATCTATTTTGTCACTTTTTACTTTCCAGGTTATGTTTAATCTTAGCCTGTTGCTCACTGCTTTTTCAAAAAAATGTCATTCTCAAAAATATAGTCAAATTTTGCTCTCTATCTCTTTTCTGTATAGAATTGAAGTTGTACAGAATAGATCTATATTTAAATGGCTTATTGTAAATGTAAGGAAGAGCGATCAATTTTCAGAGTAATTTCAAGTTAAGCTGTAGCATAGAACAACCAGATACTCAGTATTCAAAACAGCATAATTAGCATGACAATAGGCCATTATATAACTTACTTTATTTCTGTTCTAACAGGTGTTCGAAGGCCATGGCACGCAAATGGACTAATGAGAAGCTAAGGTTATCAGGTAGAGGGTTGAATTACCTGGATTTTGTGGCAATACTGGAAGGTAAAGGAGTTATATAATCAATAAAGCGTGAAAAAAACCCTTTCCTGGAATATCCAGAACTTCTCCGAGCAAAGACCATTGGTGAAATCAGGAAATGCTTTTTAGCATACAGATGACCCTCTTGTTTGTAGTTCATTGACTCCTGATCTGACTAAGCAGCTGAGTATCTAACTCAGGACAAGAGAGAAACTGGAATATGTGCGATGTGTACTAACCAAATGTTCACAGATAGGTGCCATGTTGCCAACAAATTGCAAAAAGTAACTGACATTACTCTACCTTGAGTAGATCCTTCTCCTCAGCATTTGCAACTCTTATTCACAGTCTTGGAATTACATTATATCCTAAATTACATTTACAGTAGCGATGGCCAGCAACTTTTTCTATTCAGTGTCAAGAGCTAGAAGAATGTAACTAGTCCTTTCAGGAGAGAAAAGTCTGTTTGCAAGCTGTTAGCAGTGAGTTTAAGCAGCAGAACATACAACTGAAACTGTGGTGTAATCTGGTTACATACAACTGGAACTCTGTGATGTAATCTGGTTACTTGCAGGTTTTTGGTTACTTTAGAGTACTGCTTTTGAATGTTAAAGCTGTTAAGGGACATTGCTGCTAGAAAGTGCTGAAATGTGGTCATCTATGACATAATTGATAGTTTTATTAGAGTAACAAGAATCCCAGTGAGAGATCAAGGTTAACTGGTTAGATATAGATGTATTGTCCACCTACATAATGAGGATGCGGTTTTAATCGATTTACTGTTGCTGAGGAATGAATACCAGAAAACTATGGTAGTCTTGGGAGCACATCTTTTCACATAAGCTACTTGCCTTACTCCATCAGTAATTTCTCTGATTTCAAGGTACTGCAAGTAAGAGGTTTGATTTCCAGCTCTTAAAAATGAAGCTGATGGAATCTGAATTGATTTCTTAGAGTGGAACCCTGAGTACAGACTAAAGCTAGTAAGTAATTATTCATTTCTTGTTTCTTTTATACATATACTTTATGTCTACATTTTGTGGGTAAAATTCCGATATCACTGAAGTTAATGACAGTTTTGCCATTGGCTTCAAGGACAGTTTTAACTTCCATATTATGCCTCTGTTATTTCTCTCAGAGATGCACGTTTACTTTTTTTCACAGTTACTATTCTTTTCTGCTGTCATTATTTCTCTTTTAGAACTAAAACAAGTGGGAGAGTTGACTGACATAATAATCAGATTTTTCTTCATTCAAGCCTAGAAGTTTAGAAGTTTTTGAATACAGCCAGCTAATCATCTGTCCACCAAAATTCGTGAGGCTTCATCCAGTAGCCTAATAAAAGAATTTTAGAACAGGTTAACCTTGGGAGAAATGAGTGTGCCAGGTTTTTTCTATTTAAATCAAGAATCAACATTTCTCTGTATTTAAAGTTTTTGCTTTTGCCAATTACGAACATCACAGTTTTTCTTTCCATACATTGCTATATCTCATAGATGTAAAAAGAAGCATGATCCACATTTAACATTAAGTAAGTCTTCGAAACCAGAAGGCAAAGAAAATTAAAAAAAAAAACAACCCTAACCTTTTTTTTTTTTTTTTTCCCAACAATTTGTGATTCGCTGGTGAGAAGACTAGTCTGTAGTTACAGAAAAAAGACTTGATTTTCTTCTTATAAGCTTTAGTGGGAAATTAGTACAAGTACAAATTTCCTTGACTAGACTTCAATTGAAACTGAAACAAAGAGGAGAGTGCATGTCTGTAGGGGGGAGTAGGATTTAAAGGGTAAAATCAGGTGGATATGATTTAGTGATTCATTGGAGTAGTTGTACAGGCTCTTGTGTTGGTGTGTGTAAATCTTATAGAAAGAAAAGTTCCTTTAGAACAGGCCATTAACTTAGCATTTTTCTTATCAGTCAGGAGCAGGGTATAGTGAAATAAGTTTGTACATTTTTCTTTGCAAGTCTTTCCCATTTTAAAATCCGACATGAATTACTTTACTCCTCTATATGGCTCCTATGTTGCAGAAAAAATGTAAAATACTCAGGAGGCTACAAAAGGTGATTAGTCTCTTTTTCTCCAGATGTGAGGGAAAAAAAGGGTTCTAGAGTATCGCTGCACAGTGAACAGAAGGAATTAGATCTGGAATGGTGACCAAAATAGCATTTCTATGGCCTAGAAGTACCTTAGCAGGACTGGATGTACATGGGTGCCCTGTTGGGAAGCGGGCTGTTGCCCTTTCCTATTCCCGCTAGGCTGTGGTATAATAAACTTGCGACCATATGAAGCTGCCGGTAGTGCAGGACTGAGTATTGCCAGAACAGAACAACAGGTAAAACAGTTTCAGTGGTGATGCTGTTAAGTCAAGAACATTTCGACGGCAGATCTCCTGAAATAGCTCACATTGGTATAAACCTGAGAAGGGCTTAGCCAGGATAGAATTGCTCCAGGATTGATGGTCACATATGCAGCGGTTGTGCTACACAAAGATATAACAAATTACTTTCTCTGACACCTTCTGTAGGTCTGTTTCCTCACTGAGACAGGCAGAGTGACAGCAAGTCACAGTTTTCACAGTGCTGCTTTTCCCCTCCTTCAGTCTGATACCTCCCTTCCTCAAATCAACCAGGCACCAGAGGAAGCTAAGACAAAAGAAAAAGACCCTGTCTCAGATGTGTGTTCTTCAGTTGAGATTTTCTTCTTCACCTTGTGCTGGGAAAACTATAGCAGCTGAGGCCATTACTGTGAATTGGTCTTTGTCATGTTTGGGTTGTAAAGAATATGGATGCAGGGTTTATTGTTTTGTTTATGTTACATTACTGTGTTATTTATCAGATATGCTTAATATAATCTTATCAATGTTTGCTATACTTTGATTTCATTATTGCAGCTCCAGATTCAACGGGCCAGGAGCTACATTATGTAACAGCCCAAACCATAGAGTAAATAATGTTAAATATAACTACAGGACTGCAGAAGAATGCCTCAATCAACTTAATAATAAGCTGATGGAAATCTATGGGATAGGTACATCAAGCCATGGTTTGCTTTTGGCAATGAACTCGGTTGTTATTTTAATACAAACATTTGTTTTAAAAGTTGATTTGGAGGAGCTATCAGGAAAGTGACTTTAAACTTATGTCGGATTTCATGTCTTCTGTGTTCATAGAAATTTCCAGTTCAAATACATCCAATTTTCAAGGCAAAAGCTTTTTATTTTTTTTTTCTAATTGTCTTCTCTGCAGCCTCTGCCAGGAAAATAAGATCTGAGTTATTTTTTGCCACCCTTTTGTGAACATAGCTATTAAAGATTCTGCAATTAGAAAAGAATTAGAACTCATTCATGGAGCAGTCCATCTATTCATGAGAATGTTCTTTCAAGAACATTCTTAGTCCCTAAAGTTTGCAACTCAGTAATCTTAATTAAGAGATGTTTTTCAGCTTTTCTGCATTTTCTTATTATTTTCTGTAATTAACATTGGAAGGTACTTCTTGAATTCCCACCATGGGTATGCACAGAATAAGAAAGATCACATTTTACAAAGAAAAGAAGCTGCAGTTGTTACTCTTTCGCTCAGTCCATCCAATCTCTTCCCATCCCTGCTCCCTGGGAAAAGTGAAAAGATCAGCAGTCAGGAAAGGGCTCCTCTGTTCAAACCAGCTTGAACACCCCTAGCAAAGGTGATCATATTGATCAGCATTACTTCAGATTTCTGATGAACTGTACCATTTTAAGGTGTTTGGACATTTTGTGTCTGCTTTAATGGGAAAAGCTGTTCAGATAGTAGCTTAATTGCTGTAAAGTCTCTCTTTGTTACAGGTTTTCTAAGGATATACACGGATAGAAATGAGTTACCTCTCAGCACACGACTAATGAAAAGTGGAGGTTAATTTGTAAATTTATATGCAGGTGGCTTTTTGATACTCCCTACTTTTGCTCAGTTCTGTACATGCTTGTGATGAAAGCAATAAGACTGCACTATACTGCAGACGATCTCAAGTGTTTAGTAAGGCAGCACTATAAATGCTTTGTATTCTCAAATGGCCTTAAAATATTTGCCTGCTGTCAAAACAAGCCTAAAGCAAAAATTTGCTATTTATGCTGACATGTTAAATGTATTTAGTTAAATATTCCTTGTTAGGACACCTATTATGCCTTCCGTGAAACAGACAGTAACCATGACAGTATCATCAATTTGCTTGACTTTCAGCAGTTCTTGGACAGCTTTCTGCTTCATCTCAGAGATGAGAAATTCTTGTGCCTACTTGATTTGTTGGGAATGAACCTGACCTCCATATTAAAGTACCAAAAATGCCGTCAACTATTACACACTCAAGAAACTAAGGAAGTACTTCCTCAGCTTGTGCCATCTCACAAGTAAGAAAGAAAAAGTTATGCAGAACCTACAGTAATATGATGTGTTTACAAAAATGAATATGCTGTGTGAAAATTTGTGTTAGGTATAATTGAAAAGAGATAGTACTAAAATATGCCTTTATTAAGCTGAAGCTGGGTCACTTTACCAAATTCTCAGTGATTTATGACTCTAGTAAATCAGATATTGAATCAACCACTAGGTTAAAATGTCAGAACTACCTCTGGGGACTGCTTAAATCTGTAAGGTCGAATATACTTATTGGTGCCTGAATTGGAGCCTTAGAGCTGAGCTAGCCTCCAAACTGGATGACTTTGCTGCACCTTCCAAACGTTGAGAGCTGGGGACACAGTTTGGGAATCAGATGTCATTTTGGTTTGAGGAGCAGCCGGCATATTACCTGTGTGGCACAGTGTCTGTTAGTTCTGAGACTAATACGATTCTCAGAGTACATTACAGCAGCCCAAAACCTCATGCTCCAGGCTTTTATGTCACCAGGACACTGAAAGTAGACAAGATCAAGGTAGATGCACAGAAGCGCTGAGGTGTTGTGGAGTGGGTGGAGAATAGGGAAAATAGTGCTGCAGCCTCCCTTTCTGCAAGAACTGATATTGCTTAAAACATCTGGAATCTTCAAGTTTAAGCTTAACTTTAATGATGAATAGCATTTAGGCAGTAAAAACAGTAACTCCAAAAACTCATTGTGAAGCTATGTTTAACTATGCAAACAGAGATAAATTCATAAAAATAATGACAAGATACGGTAGGACTGAAAAAGCTTCTGATCAGCAACTCATTGCTGCTGTGACAGTGAAGAAGTGATACATATACATAGGCTTATTTCTCAGTTTTTATTTGTCTCTTACAGCATTACTATTGGCTCTGATGTTAATAATATTTATCTGCTTGCTTTGGTTTTCTTTTTTTTTTTTTTCTGAATTGGACAACTGAGTGAATCAAGGACATCAGTCTAAAATAAGAAAAGAGACTGATGATGATTGAGTCTTGCTGACAGCTGAAGTCTGAGAGCAATTACTGTTGCACTTCCATTTCTATTTTAGTTTGGACTCAGCCAGAAATTGAAGCATTTTGAATTTACCTCCAAATTTTTCTTGTTTCAAATGTTGTTGCTGTTTCAGAAGTCCAGCAAAGAAAATATAGTGATCGAAAACCTTAAGAGCACTTGCATTTTCCTGGCTAAGTTTTCAGACTATTTTTGTTCATTGATTAATTAGGATTATGGAATTTTGTCCCAAGCAGTAGATGTGGGGAAAACTCAAAAGTTTCCCAGGCACCTAAAATAGATTAATGTGGCATTCATGATTCTAAATCCAAATGGAGCCCTAGGCAAAGGCTGTCAAAGCCCAGAGCCCCAAGAGCTCAATAATGGCTGAGTTTGCAGTGTTGCAGTTCTCCAGGGTCTAAGTTCTGGTCTGTGCATTCCGTGGATGGTACATGAACTCAGTGAGTAGGTGAGATGTAGTTACTACATCTTGCCTGGTTTGCAGACCCAATTTTCCTCTGCCTCTCATTTGAGAATCTTGGCCCTGGGAGAGTATTCCTGGAGTGTGGCTGAACCGAATTCTGAACCAGTGTGTCTGCAGCATTTCCTTTTAGAGCAATAGCTGGAGGAGAAACAGGTGCTAGGACGTAGCAGGAAGTGGGCAGCTCTGGGTTAGGAGAAACGACCAACCTTTCCTCAGTTTTTCTAAATGGAAGTGCATGGAAAAGCTAAAGAGAATTGGGCACCGAAAGAAGGATTGCTCTTCTCAGGTGAAGTATTTACACTGTTTCAAAGAATAGTGAAACATAAGGTCTCCTTGATTCTCAGTTAGGTGTGTCCGTGTGTAGCACATGGATTTAGTCATCTGCTGGATCCTGATCTGAGGATCCACCCATATTCCTCTGCATGCTTGGATTCAGCAAGAAGCACCAGACCCCAGAATGTTAGGCATTTGCAATGGTGGGTGAATTGCAGATGTGGGTCTTACTCCCAGACTTACTAGCTGTGCCGTGGTGACTCACAAAGATAGTTTTGATATACATTGTTGATGTAAATCAAGGATACTCTTCCTGGAGTCACTCGGGGATATAATTGTTCCTGAGATAATTAACGTTTCCCTCTATGCGCATAAATGACCCATGCTGGCTTTTGAGTTTGAGGGAGAATTGACCAACATTGATTTTAAGATAAATAGGGAATTACAAAATTTGAAACATCTTCGCTAACCTGCAGCTATGGTAATAAGGCAATATTTAAAGAATTAAGTTTACACAGATGTGAAGTAACCATCTTTAATGGTATCTTAGAAGCTAGGAAACAAAACCACCACTACCGTAAAGATCAACAAAAAGGAAGGAAATTTGTGGAGAATAAAGATCACACTAATGTAAAACATAGTTAGTTACTATTTTATTTTTTCTTTTCTGAGAAAAAAATTGATGATAATGGATGTAGAGCTAGCTTGTGATCATGCTCATTATTACCTTGCTATCAAAGCAAGAACCAGATGGCATGACCTAGCAAGGGTAAGAAGCATGTTTTCTTTAAATAAATAAGCAGCACTAATAGATTTTGGAACATTATGCATAATGTTGATCTTCTCATTCTATAAATATTCAAAGAGATCCTTGCAAAATAGCTCATTAATGATAAAAACTATGTGATTAAAAAAAAAAATCAACAGTCTGATTAATCTTCAATTTTTGTCACGTTGATTATGTAGTAGATGCTATTACAGTTATTTCTAGAATTTTCTTCATATTTTTCTATAGTTGATTTTATTTAAAGTTTCTATTGTAAGAGTAGTAATGGGTTTTATCTGAGGGCTGTTTGACTATGTGCTGTACTCAAACACACATCTTCCCCTAAGTTGACACCTAGTGTTGCCCAGCACAGTGCTATGCTTATGTCATTCAAAGAGAGTCTCATAAAACTGTTCTATAAAAATTGTTTCCACTTTTTTATCTTTTTTGACTTGTTGAAAAGTTCCAATATTTGGACAATAGAGTATGTCCCGGTTCGAGACAAATTCAGAG
>VWZK01016333.1:0-48015 GCA_013396935.1 Baryphthengus martii | reverse complement strand
TGTTGTCCTTGACCCCTCTGGCAAGATTTTAACTGCATTTAGATTATTTTCTGTAATATTCAGATTATTTTCTGTTCTTCTGGCAGGTCAAGGAAAGTAGTCCAGCAAGATCTGCTTTGAAAGAGACATTAGAAATATGTCCAAAGCAGTGTATACAGATTGGTTCGAGTGCTTCATTTTCAAGCTCTTTGTTTTGGTAGGAAATGATGACTCAGACTAATTTCTGTACACATTCATCAAAATGGGTATTTTCTTCACTGCCTGTTCAAACAATGCCCCTGCCACCATTTCCGGTTAGCATCCCCAAGGCTTACAGCAGAGGTTTGTTTGAAGGGATCTCATCTCCACTGTTATTTGGAAATAATAACTCTGTTACAAACTACAGAAAGCAGAGGCAACATTATCAGAATCATTATCCAAACTAACACGCTGAGGGGAAAGATCATCTGACTACCACATCCATTAAAACTATTTTGGGAAAATGCTATAAAAGAAATGTGTTTGTGTTCTGAAGATTCCTTTGTCTCTCCTTCATAATGCTACTAATAGATTATCAGCGCTGCTTGGTGTACAAACATGCAAACACTGTATGTTCTTAATGTTGTGTAGTCATAGCTGTTGCTGTGATATTTCATTTAGTTAGACTGCTTTTCTGTGTTGGAATAGGAAAGAAGCTTAAAACATGATTATGTTTGTCTGTTTTTACTGTTCTGCTAAGACAGCCCCAGGTTCCTCACTCTTCAGAGCCTTTGCTGTACTTGAAACTGAAGCTAGTAATGACTGTATTTAAACAAGAATTTAATACGCAGAGGTCTGGCATGGTTTCCTTGACTGTCATAAAAAAAAGTATTTTAGGTACCATCACCTCTCCATCTTCATTTTATTTAGCATCTGAGTCACCAGCTCAAACAAAATAGTGATTTAACCTTGATACAGCTCAGTTCAATCTTGTCCGTGTAAGTGCGAGCAAAATGGTTCAGCATGGGACTTTAATGTGTTTTCAACACAGCTTGACCTTGTCTCCACCTGTATTACCAACCTAATCTGTGAAAGTCAGGATACTGTTAGCTGGACTATGACTTGAGTATAACTGTACTATCAAGAGAGAGTTTATTTGTAACAGTATTTGTCTCCTATATGCTGTCTTTTAGCCAAAGTATTTTTCTAGGATGAGTAAGATTCAATAAGGCTAGTGAAAGATTTACTTTCTTATTGTTGTAATTTTTCACAGGAATAAGATTCTGGGAAGAAAAGTAGATTTTATTTTTTTCCCTTGGACTTCATTGAAAAGCTTTGGATTTTCATTGCCAAAAATGAGGAGGGAAAAATAAATTTGTCTTGTGTGATTTTTTATTACAAACAGCCAAAACATTTATACAAAAAAAAGAATGTTTCCTAATATCCAGCCTAAACCTTCTCTGGCACAGCTTGCATCCATTTCCTCAAGTCCTGTCACATGCTACCAGGGAGAAGAGGCTGTCACCCTCCTCATGCCACTCTCCTTTCACGTAGTTGCAGAGAGTGATAAGGTCTCCCCTCAGCTTCCTCTTCTCCAGACTGAACAAGCCCAGCTCCCTCAGTCGCTCCTCACAGGACTTGTGCTCTAGGCCCTTCACAAGCCTTGTTGCCCTTCTCTGGACCAGCTCCAGCACTTCCATGTCCTTCTTACAGTGAGGCACCCAGAACCAAGCACAGTACTGAACACTTCCTTTAAGACGGGATATGAAGGAGAGGAAAATGTAAATCATGTTAGTGAAGCCTACATAATCCCCTGTCAGATAAATGACACTTAGCAATCAGAGTCTTTGTTACACTAATAGTTGCCAGAAATTTTAGACAGCAGTTTGGCTTAATTGAAATATATCATACTTCAGTAGCTGTGTAAACATCAGACCCTATCTCTCTGTTGTATGAATTTCTGCTTTGGGGGGACCAGGAAAAGTCTATTTTCACACTATCTGCTGCTGCTTTACCTGCTCTAGAATTTCCATAAAAGTGTATTTTGTGCTTTGAGATGATTTATTACTGTGACTTCCTCAGCCTTGTTTGAATCAGGATTTAAATAATTGCATTTCCAAACTTTTCTTCTTATTTTTACTGCTGTTATATGCAAGCAGCTTTTGTAGGACATGGGGGCCTGTTACAGCTAAAAAATAATATATTTTGAATATGTTACTCTCTAACTTAGCAAACAATGTTAATTTACTAGGACTACAGTTCTTAGATTGTGACTGGTTAGTGAATGCACCCAGGGAAAGGTGCATGCTTCAATAAACCAAGACAGAAGTCCTTAGCGTATATTTACAGTGTTACTTGCCAGCAAGCTGTGTCAGCTTCTTATTGTATAAAATTCAATATATACAAGGTAATATATATTTTTAATGCTTTTGCCTCAGGAATATTGACTAGTGACTTTCTTTTCTCTTTGACTGGTAATCGGTATATATATTTTTCTCCAGGTTACAAGGCTTGTTATTTTCATTTCTTCATGATTTATTGAAGAACTAAGTGAAGTAAAGCTTCAAGTGTCTGTACTGTGTTCAGATGTCACAGATGCATTTCATTAAAAACTGCAAGGATAAGTTTAATTTGACATTGACTTGATCTATTGAAAACTGGGTGCCATAGCAGAAAATGTATTGCAGGGATTAGCATGAGTACATGGAATTCACAAATGAATGTTCTTCACCCAGATTTAATGCTGTTATTACTTGATGAGGTGGGAACTTAGAAGAAATGTGAGGAACCAGGTTCCGCTGCATGTAGTTAGAAACTGGTCAAGTGGTTGACTTCCAGCAAAGGAGGCACGTGTCAGAGGTGTTTCCAGGGTGCCCTGTTTGAGCATAAGCAAATAGGAAACAGGTCAGGTAGAGCTGGCACTGCTTCTACAAGAAAAGACAGGAATGGTCCAAGCAAAGTTTCCTGGAGCAATTGTTTGGCTGCAACAGTTACTAGAACATACCAAGCTGCTTTCAGTAAGTTGTGCCTAGAGTACCTTAGCTCCTTCAGAAAATCGTCTTCTTTCTGAGGATGGGTTCTTTAGCTCCTCTAACTTCCTACTTGGTCTAGACTCTAAAGTTTGAGTGTGTTTCCACTTCTCTTAGGAAATGTCTTTGAAAGTATCCACAAACTTCATAATTCTTCTGTGCTTTCTTAGCCCATTTGAAGTGAATGGAGACAGGAAAAAGAATAGATAGCAATCTAATAATCCTAGAGGTGTATTGAGAGACTAAAATCTGGACTGTAGTCATCCATCCTCTCTGTGTTCCCTGGCAACATGTTATTGAATTAACAAACTGTATATGTCTAGTGCATATTCAAATAATGAGGTTTCATGCTGAATTCATAAAGAATGACAGAGAAGCCTCCTAGGTTGTTCTCAGTACCATTATACATTATGCAGGCTGATGTTCTTCGTGTAATTGTACATCACAAACTTTTCCTGTAGACCATATTGTCTAGCTCTACTCAGTTTTCTTTAAAAATGCATACTATGAATTTATTTTCTTGTAGCATAGCAGATACTCCTCCTTGAACCTTGTAACTACAAGACCTGGTAATGAACACTGGTGTAAGACACACACAACCTTCCACAATATTTTTCCCATCCCCTTGGCTCTTCCTGTCGCAATGGACAGATCTTAGCGGGTTTTTGTACACCTTTGCAGCACCTTTCCCTGGGGACCCAGAAATCTGCCATAAGGGAGCACCTGGATAGCACAGAAGATCAAGGAGCTTGTGTATCCTCTCAAACCACTACTTCAATCTTTGCAGCTGGTTCTGCAAGGAAAGCCTGGGCAAGAGCAGGTGATGTGATCTGTGACCTTTGAGCAATGTCTGCTGTATTCTGAAGGTAAATGTGGTGATCAATACACCTTGGTAATTACACTCATGCATGACACGGCATGAAAGCGAGGTTTGAGAAAAGTCACTATACAAATGGATTTATACTATCTTGCTAATCAGCTAGCAAGTAGTACAGCTTTCAAAGTGCCTTTAAGTTGTACAGGGCCTAGCATGGTGACAAGCGCTTTCAGATAAGAATAGATAAGAGAGCATGGTGAGAATATGATATGCTATGGTTTTATATGGGTTTTTTTTTGGTTGTTGTTGTGCTTGGTTATTTTTCTTTTAATAACGAGAGATTATCTAGTCAATATGATCCTGTCTTTTGGAAGGTATTTATAATGATCAGTGTCAATATTCATGATGAAATAAAGCACTCTAAAATTTTTCACTTAGCATTAATGCACTGAGTGCAGAATACAGTCAGATATGCTAGTCAACAATAAACTAAGACCCCAGTGTGGGGCTAAGGATGTTTAATGTATTGTGACAGTCATTAAGTATCTGGTAAAGGACTGGCAATGAATTCATTATTCTCCTTATGAATCAATTCCTATTTATAGCAAACAATCAAAAATTCCACATTATAATAGGGAGATTGAGATCATACACAATTGTTCTTTCACCAGAGGCAGCCATAAAAGGACTGGTGAGACTAGAACAAATTACAATTAATGACAGACTATTTCTCAGAGAATTTAACACTTTAATTGATTGATCAGATTGGGCATTTGAGAAAGGAAGACTTGCAACTCTATGAAAGCCTGTGTACTGTACTTTGGAAGCTTTTTGGGCCTCTGGCAATTTTTCATCAGGATTTAGATTTGTCATGTTCTAATGCCCATAGCTACACCTACCCAAGAATAAAAGCTGCTTCTTGATCTCTTGGGTTTTTCGGTTCCTTTGGAGGAATGAAGTTATTAAATTTTGGCAGATACGCTGCTGTCTTGCAGTGCAATTCTTTCACAACATGTATATATTGGCTAAACTGTCTTTTCAAGGCTTAAGCGAAATGTGATACCCAGACCTTCCTGCTTAATAGTGAATTTCACCCTCTTTTCATATACATATGGCCATGCTTGCAGTAGCACTGAAGTCATGGATGTCAGGGTAGCAACACTCAGTAACAGTGCTTCAAGACTTAGGTTTTGTTTCGTATATATCTTTGTCAGGTGAAACCAGGTTTCCATCTCGCATCTAATTCACAAGAGCAACATCAGTGTACATTAAATAAAGACCCAGGTATGTGTAACATACATGCATTCCTATGGAAAACCTTTCTTCACTCTGCCTTGGTTGTCCTTCAGTTAAACATCAAAATAATTCCAGATAATGTCTGTCTTGCATGTTTAGCTTGTCATTTGTTCAGAGAAGAGTTTATCTTTTAATGTGTTTTCTACCAGCCTTCTCACTGCACTGCCCTGGTTCTTGATAGAAACTTTGAGGTGCTAATGTCACATTGGAACTGCTTTTAACATTCTGTATTACAGCATCTGTAACAAAGCACCATTGTGCAGGTTTCTGGGTGTCCAATGTGAATCAACAAGTTGGAACAGCTGTTCTATATCAGAAAAAGCTCTGCCTTCTCTCCTCTGGTGAGTCACATATTAGAAGTGAAATAGGATTTTGTTCAAAGTAAAACAAGATTCTACCTTACAGTACAGAGCTGTTCTTCCATGACAATTGTGGGGAACATGATGTGCTTTACATATGGCTAGTTACTGCTATAAATGACTGCATTACATTAGTGAGTTTGTATTGCAGGATTTGCGCTGTCCTTATTCAATGAGCTTAATAAATGAGCTTTTGAAGTGCTGCAGAGAGCTAACCTTTCTCCACACAGGAAGGAAGACAAAGAGCAGATTGCTGTAGGCATACCACAAAAGTCTCCGGGTTGAGTTAAACAGTCTCTCATAATGAATTGGAGTGACAGACCAGTCTGCAGTCTTGGATCACGGGGTAATAGGACTGTTTTGGGCCAAGTATGTGAAGGTTGCAGCAAGGTGATGCTACAGAAGAGAAAACTTTACAGTTTAAATATTTACATGTCAAGAGATAAAGGGAAGCTACATCAGCCATCAGTCAGAGAGGCTTGCTATTGCAGGGCCAGGTTTGAGACACTGTGAAAACAGCAGTTAGTGGCTCTGTAGCTTAGCGTAGCTAGATTATCCTTAAAGATTGGCAAATGGTCACATATTCTCACTTTCCCCAGGCAGATGGGTCCTTTGTCCAGCACTCACATTTAGAAGATGAGAAAGTTACCATACCTGACAAAAAGCCTTATGTACCTGTAGTAAGTGGCAAGAGGAGAAAGGCAAATTGCAGCAACAACAAAACCCAAGGGAAAATCATGAACCAAACCAGGTTTGTTCTCCTTTTCCTCTCACAGAAGAAAAGCCACTTTTCCTAAGGAAGGTCACTTCTTTCCTCCCCGCAAGGAGAAATCTCTTCTCTTAGCTAAACAGAGCAATCATGAGAGCAGGCCCTCGTGAACCACACCAGGCCCACGGCTCCACAAGGTAAGGGTGCACCAGACTTGGCCAGGGCCTGTCCACGGGACAAGGGCAGGTCCCAGCCAGCAGGCACAGGGGCCAGGCAGGGACCAGCCTGCAATGTGGCTACAACATGGCTCCAGAGAGGTTCAGGACAATAGCCCCAGGCAAACAGCAGGAAGCAAGGGGGCCTTTTTTTTTTTGAGGGCGGAGAGGGGGTTTAAATGATGTTCCTACACTTCAGAAAAATCCCAGTCCATTAGTAGATAAAGCTGGTTTTTGTGCATATACAGAGTGGAGCAGCTCTGGCGAGTGAAGAAGGAGTAAGGCACCTGCAACTGCTCTCAGTGCAGGAGGAGGGAAACCTGCAGAGACTGAGGGCCCAAAGGGGACCCTCTGTGTTCTAAGTCTGGCTAGGAAAGAGCTTAAGCAGTGAAATATACACATTATGATGCCTTGAAGAAGGTAAGAAACAAAGCTGAGTTTTCAGGAAAAGTCACATGGGTTTCTCACAACTGGGATGTTCACAGAAAGCTGCTAATGGGCAAGATGCCATCACTTGTGGGATGTTCATCCTCCTCTTGTGTGTGCTCAGCATGTCCCAGGTTTGATCATGCCTTGGGCATAAATTACATCTCATTGTTATTGGGCGGAATGAAGGTGGATCCTGTGCACCCTATGGCACATTGAGATATACTTCTGCAGATGGTTCTTATGGAAGGTGCAGCACACGTGTCAAGGCCTAGCTGGATTTCAGGCACTGTTTCATCAGTGCCAAAACAGAAGAAACACTGGCTAGCTAAAGAGCCTTGTTTCTGCTCTTCCCCTACACCCTGTGTCAGCCATGCTGCCATGGCATCTACTGCCCTGAAAATCCAGCTGGCTGGCTGACTGCTCAGAACAACTGGAGCCTGATGTACTCCTCACTGACTGTATCAGCTCAGTCTTACTCACATGACTATGCAAACAGCACCTATGCCAGTGTGAGGGTGTTTAACTTCCTGCTTGGCTGCTCAATCAGAGTGAATTCTGCTGCCTGGGTAGCAAGAGACCATGATCTATCTGGGAGAGAGTCCAACAAAGCTACCGTGGGGTACAGAGACAGGAGGGAATACAACGAGAAGTCTCTGAAAGCCAGGTTTGCTTTTCCTTCTCCCCCTGGGAGCATGAGAGGGTGGCTACTCCTCGTGGAAAAGGAACCCTTGTCCTCTGATGCTTCCCAGACTGCAATTACAGCTGCCCCTTACATGTGGAGCCCTCTTCTTCTGTGAGCAGCATCAGGCAGCAGCCTGGCCTTGCAAGCAGTGGGCAGCAGGACCATGCCCTTGCCACCAGCAGTCTGCTGCCTGCCTCATGTAGATGTCTTCTTTGCAAGCAGTGGGCAGCAGGACCATGCCCTTGCCACCAGCAGTCTGCTGCCTGCCTCATGTAGATGTCTTCTTTGCTTGGGCCTTCAACTCCACTTAGCAGCCCCTTTGGGAGCTCAGGTTTGCTTAGATATAAAAGAGTTTGTTGAAGTTCACGGCAGCTGATTCAGTGAATGCATTACAAATATTACTAAATGAAATGTAAATGCTTTGAAATGCAAATACTGTTGAGAGTTTTTCTTTTTTGCTTTGCTTAGGCTCATATGAGCTCACTTATGGTAGGGTTCTCAGGAGTCTCCAAGCTTTTAGTATTCTGGCATTTACTATCCGTAAGTACACTTCTCATATTCAGATAACAAATTGGCCCTGCACCAGGGGAGCCCATGTTTATTCAAAATAACCTCAGCCTTGCTTATGATTGTGTCAAATCCATACTTAATGCTTGCTGCCAGCTTGAAAGTCTGGATCCTGATCAGCAAACTTTGATGAGAATAAATTGAACATAACTTGTTGTACTAGCAGCTGAAGTAGGAAGAAGCCCCAGGGAGATGAAAAGCCAGCAAAGCTTCTGTTAACACTTAGACAAAACTGCTGCCTTCATGTGTGCATTTGCATGAGCAATAACTTTTTGATGTGCTGAGCCTTCACCTTCTATCCTTCCTCTATAGATAGGTATATAGATTGACCTAACAACTCTGACCTTTTGACTTTGCCTCTTAGAAAGACATATCATAGAATCACAGAATAGGTTGGGTTGGAAAGGACCTCAAATATCACCTAGTTCCCACCCCACTGCTGTGGGCAGGGACACTTCTGCTAGACCAACTTTCTCAAAGCCCCATTCAATCTGGCCTTGAACTCTTCCAGGGAGGGGGCAACCACAGCTTCTAAGGGTAACCTGTTCCAATGTCTCACGACTGTCACAGTAAAGAATTTCTTCGCAGTATCTAATCTCAATCTACCCTATTTCATTTATTACTACTGTACCTTAGGACATGTCTGAGAAGTCCTTATTTTTTTCCCCGTAAAACATGACTCCTCCTGTGGGCTTTAAAAACTATTATTTATTGAACTGTTCTACATCTTCAGAAAGTACAGGGGCACCCAGAAAATCATGCTAGCTTCAGCTTCATACTGTGTTAGAAAATGAAGGAGTGTCCAGGTGGATTGTTTTCAGAGATCCCACGTTTTGGACTTGTCCTCCTCACTATACTTGCCTCTTCTTATCCCTTTTTGCTATTTGTTCACTGTTCTTCCTGCCCAGCTGGGAGTGGTTCTCCACAAACGCCTTGTGCCATGCAATGGCTCCCGTAAAGAAAATGTTTCTTGTCTTCTTCTTCCCCACTGTGGTAAGCAGGAAGTTTGGCAGATGCTACTTCCTGTCAGGAAGTCAATGTAGGGCATAGGAATCTCTGCTATCTCAAAAAACTCACCAAGCAGTGCAATTTAACATGAAACTACTTTGGTGTGAGCACCTAAAATTGTTATTCATATCTCAGTCTCAGATTTGCATTGTTATCTAGGAATGAAATTGTCACATCTCTGTCCCATGTAAGGTTTGTGATTGCCTTGCAAGCTGGAAAGACAATTTAATTTGAAGGCTCCCATGAATAGTGTACAAGATAATCAGTTTCATATGGCTGTTCTTGAAGATATTAAGGAAAGTATCAAAGAAATACAAATACCATGAGACATGATTAGTGTCATACAGAAGCATTTAGGATCAACACAATGTCTTTTTTATCTACCTGGTAATTACTACTATGTTTTCCTGGTTTAATTACATTTATACCTGAAAGATTACAAGATAATTATGCTTGAATTTATTGCAGGAAACTAGAAATTGCATGGTTTGTTAACAACAGAAAAACAGAGTATAATTGGCAAATGCAACAAGATTATTTGTGCAACATCTGACCACACAACATCTGTACACATGTGTTATTACTTCAAAGATCCGAGACTGTTGTATAAGAGACAAGCATGAAGCCTAGCCATTTTAGCATCTGGTAACAGGAAAGCAAAACACCCAGGAAAATACTGCATTGCAAAGCAACCTGGCAGTTCTCCAGGGCTGGAAGCAAAATCTTAAAAATTAGGTTTTAACAATGTAGCAATTTACTACACCCTATTCCCTATTCTATTTGTGACTTTTTGTGTTTTCCATGCCGGAAGGCAAAGAAGCATTTTTACCTATTGCAAATGTTGTAGGACCAGCTCAACTAAAAAGTATCTTCTGTGATTGTGGCAGACTGGACGTTGATGACCTTAGCAGTTCCCATATTATACAGAGGGAGGTAAAGCTCGTCACCTTGGTTTTTGGTTTGAGTTGGGGAAGATAACATATTCTGATGGATAGGGTCCAGGGCAGATAGTGAGAGGACTTGCATATTATTCTTTGCCCTACCTCTAGAGGTATGGTGTTTTGACTCGTGGAGAAAGGCACTATCTTTTTACTGACACCTTGCCTAGCACATTGTCTCTCCAAACTCAGCTAAACCTTCTAAGCACTGGCAAAACCTATAAAGGTTAATAATGATACAGTGGAAACAGTTCCCAGTCAGTGTGGAGATGGTATTCTTAATTAATTGGTAGTAGCAATGAATGTATACTTCAGGGGTGCATTCTTAAGGCATTGAACAGGCAGGTTTTGCTCTGGAGTCAAAGGGCATTTAGTTTGAGTGACATGTGAAGAATTCAGCTTAGCTCCCATTGAGTCAACAGCACTGCTGTGGTACAAAATGTCACGGATCTGAGACTCCAGCCATCATCTAAGCTGGGGCAACAGCAGTCTTGGCTTTGAGTTGCCTTGTAGATATTGTGCATTTTTAGGTAAATATAAAGTTCTCTCAGTTTGGCTTTTTGTTCCTTGCATACTGATTAAAGAATATATATATATATAAAAAACCTCATAAGTGTTTTCCGTGCCAGGAAACCATCAAGAGTTGCCTCCAGGTATCACTGCTTTGCTGAATGTCCTGGAACTTCGAGAGCATTGAGAAGAAGCATCCAGTGTCAATACAATCCCAGACATTTCTACACAGCCTGAATTCTCTATAGACATCAGATGTGAATGTACCCTGGTGTTTAACAGCAATTTGGCTGTGTGATGGCACTGCAGCAGTTAAAATTATTTTCACAATGGCAATGCTTCATTTAGTCTAAAACCTTGACAGAATACAATTTGTGACAAGCCAACTGGTAGACAAGTAGTGTTAGACTTAGTGAAAGACGGTAAAAGTGAGGTACCAGGAAAATCAAGAATTTTGTGTGGTACGAATAGTGTTATGAATAATGGAAATTACGAATTCTGAAGTGCTCAGGATTATCAGCACTTCTGCTTACCAGCAGTCTGCCTTAATACTACCATTGAAAAACCTGCTGCACAACTGTGTAACATCTTGGTCATACAATAAACAAGCAACAATATGAAAAGATGGGGACAAGGTACAGAGCTGAACAGTATCAGGGAGAAGCCAAAGGGGCCTGCTCCATACAGGGAGAGCAAGCAGAGAGCAGAGGGTAACCCCAGGACCACTCACTCCCTATGCTGCAGGGCACATACCCACAGGATCTGAGCTTTCTGAGCAGATCAAGGGCAATGATAGCAACAGGTTTCATCCACAGTCCAGTGAGCCCCAGGGAAAAGCAAGGTCACAAGTCATGTCTGAGACCAATCCAAACAGCAATTCAAGAACAGGTCTAGAAACAAGTTCTCATACAACATACCTCAGTGGAATAAAAATTAGAATTATATTTTACAAAGCAGAGAATTTTTTCCAAATGTGTTTGAAGTAACCAGACGCCTTCTGAGAAGAATGTTTCCTTATTTGAAAACACTTTTTCCCCTTCAGAAAAAGATATATAATAGAGATTTAAGCAAGCGTTACTTTGTGAACTTTATTTGCCTCTCAGTGCTTTCAGCACCTGAATCATTCCTTTGGTTAGATGTTCTATATAGCAATAATATGACAGAGTTCTCATTTTGCAGTGTATATTCAACCATGCCAGTGAAATTGGGAAAGACTTTGGGCCAAATTCTGTGATCTTTAGGCTAATGTGTTACATAGTTGGTTTTCTTTTTTAAAGTTTCCACTCATTAAAATTAAAAATAAACAAGCAGCAGTTTTCAATCTTCTTCAGTGACAATGTGTGACTCGTTTACACTCTGACTGTCTCTCTGCTACTCCCAGAAAAAAAAGAGCTTGAGTCTGGTAAGGGAAGACCCTTTAAATTCTTGCTGGATTAGGGTTCAGTGTAACTACATTTCTTATCTATGCAAAGTTTACACTGGTATCTACCTGGGGCTACCACCCTGCAGCAAGTAGTCTGCTTGCCAAAAGTTGAGACAAAAAGGCAAAAGCCTTCTCTAAAGTCGCTTCAGAAAAACTAGTGCCCAGCACTGGTTTCAAAGAGAGGAGGAAAGCAATGGCTTGTGATATATTCAGATCATAGAAGTGGTGACTGAGAGGGTCCTAATGCTATTTTCATCTCTGACAAGTGAGAACTTCCAACAGACTTGTTAAGAAACAAAGAAGGGGGAATCTAAGTCTATTTGCGTCCACTCGGTTTCTCTTTGTCTCAGAAAAATCGGTGCATTTGAAAAGAGCAACAAAACCTACTGCTTTTCTATAAATCATGAAAATTAACCTACAGCCTAACAGACTTGTACGGGCTATGTTGACCCCCTTAAGTCCATTCTGGAAAGCCTTGTTGAGTGAAATTCTGCTTTCACCAAGACTAGTAGTGCATGCTGCAAAAGGCACTAGGAGAAGTAGGGATGCAGGAAAGTGACCAGAGAACAGGTTTGTCCTGATGAGTCTGCCCCTTTGCCACCATGGCTGCTACTCAACAGATTCAATTTAGGTTATCAGAGAGAGAAAGGAACACTGGTCACACAAAATTTCTCATCATTTTATTTCTCCCTATTCTCCCAGACATAAGGCAAAAGAAAAAGCTTTTCCCAGTGGCTGGAAATTACAGGACCAGGTACTGCAACTGTAAGACCAGCTGGAAGTTTAAAGACAAAATTGATTACAGGTGAGAAAAGTAATCTTACCTTTAAAACATGCATCTTCAGTGCCCCTTAATTGTTCTATTATTCCCACAGAGTTTACTTTCATTATAAAGCAGATTAACAGATTAATGCAACTGAACTGCAGCAGTGGTTCGAGAGAGCATTTAAATGGCCACACTACAATGCTAAGGTACAAGAAACTTCGCAAAGTGAACAATTTTGCACTAGCTCAAGGCTTTCTCACCATTTTTGTCAGCTGAATCTCTTAATTACTGAGACTCAATAAGCTGTCTTTGATGCTGACTCGCCAAAATTAAACCCTTGTGCTTCGTTGCTGTATAAATCACAGTTGTTAATGCTTCCTGGTAGAGACTGTTTGTCCTCTCTTGGGTTTGACCAGACAGCACTGTCTTTTAGACAGAACGCTGAGATCCTGGGGATGATCTTATAGTCTACTTCTGATGTGAAGATGACTTCTTTTGAAGTTTTCTCTGTATGCTAGGCTTTAGGTAACTCCTGTAATACAAGATACTGAATGATTTTACCTGAATATGAAGTTGCTCTTTGTGATAAAGTAATAAATTTTGCTTCAGCTAAGGCGGACGTGAAGAATGTGAGCTCTCAGTACTCAAAACCGGGGGGAACAGAGACAGGGAGTTGGCAGCCGAGTAAAGGGACCTTGGACAAGGTAGTAACTTATATACTCCTTTCTGGAACAAAGAAGTGAAGAGGAAAGACAAGTTGCGGATGTTAGAAAGATGACAGAGCATGCGCAGGAATCAGAAGTTGAAAGTTTAACAAGGAGGAAGACTACTAGCCTTCATCTCAAGACCCCCGAGAAGACCCTCTAGGTGACAATGCGCAGACTTGATTGAAGAGGAGCAGAATGTAAATAAATTTCCAGAGATCTACAGAATATGCATGATATTTAGGGGAAAAGTTATAAATACGTAAATTAGCTATACTATAAATAAGCATGACTGTGATTAGAACGGTGCGTCCAGCGCTGTAATAAATTTTAGTTTTTGCTTCACAGACTTTGTCCTTATTTTTTCGTTGAGACATTTCTCACAACTTTATTTGTACTTTATGCAGTTACCTATAGAGGTATATTTGTCCAGTGAACAGATGCTAGCCATCGCCTTGTGTCAGAGTGTTCTCCCAGAGGCACCCACAAAACAAACAGCTGTTTCATTAAAGGGTCTGTCAGCACTCAGATTCTTAAAACGTATTTTAATATTAAATCTTGTTCCTGGTGAGCATCATGGGAACACTTCCACCTGGATTGATGGCTTCCAACCTCACCAGGACTGAAGGGTGTTTAAGCTGCTGTTTGTTCTGGAATTGCCTCTATCAGTCTTGTAAATGAGCAAAACATCTTCCTGATTTTTCGCTTGTAGTCAGTTAACTTACTACAGTTGAGGCACAGGAGCTGGCCAGGGAGGGACAATGGAAGGGGATGGAGAAGAGCGTTGACATCACTTGGGATTGTGGTTTGGGGGTTTTTGTGTCTTTCTTGAAAGAAAATGTACCTAAGAATTAAAACCTAAGATCGAAGGGAAGTGAAAAAGAGGTCCTTGAAATGTCAGGAAATCAAGCTAAAGATACTGATTCGAAGAAATTTCACTCAATAGTCAATGAGGCTATTAAGTCTGTATTCTTTATTGCCACGCCAGGTGCATAGGGGATCACTCTGCCAAATACACACACCAGGGACTAAAACTTGTCTGCTTTTATAGTTACAAAACATGCATATTCATTATTCTTCCAGAAACTCATCAGAATATTCAGTAGATAGTTTACATATCATCCTGCCTCCCCGCGCATGCGCTATGTGACACTTCGGTGGTTACTGGGTCGCCTCGGGTCATCGTTGGATGAAGGCTGGTAGTCTTCCTCACAAAGGCCTGAAGTCTTCCTCACCAGTAAACTTCTGACCTCTCAGCGGGGCTAGTACCCATACGGGTCCTGGCTGGGTTTGATGCAGCTGCCTTGCCTCCTTGTCTTCAGGGAGACCTTATCTTAGCTTTTGTCCTGAGACTCCCGATTTTCACAATTTTCCTATACAAATCTTCTAACTATCTGTTAACTACGTAAATGCCTTTCAGCTTACTCTAGCCACTATCAATACTATGCCAAAAATAGTGCTCTTGAAACTATGTTACTTGCGATCAGTATCGACAAGTTTTCCTTTTGAAATACCAGGGTTAATCTTTCTGTGTAGTCTGTTTTTGTTTTCTGATGAAAACACTAAAATAACAATTTGGCAACAGAAGTCTCCTGTACATGAATTTTAAAAGAACATGCAAAGCATGAATTAACATTTGTGTTAGAGAGACACTTGAGAGAATGTCATCAAAGTCACAAGAAAAAAAGCCCTTTATGTGTTTTGGTAGTCACCTTGCTGATCCATAATGACACTCTTGACACGGACAAAACAAGCCCAACAAAAGGAAAAGGAGTAGTTCTATGTTTAGGCTTCTGGCTTTGTGCTCAAGAGGCCTGAGTGAGTATTTCTCTCCATCTCTTTACCCTTAATGCAAGCAAGAACAGATTTAGAGCACAAGTGGGTGGGGAGAAGCCAACTGTGAAGCCTTGAAGTCTCATTAGTTGGTGAATATTGGTGGCGTTGCAAAAAATGAAGCCCATGGAAAGCCATGGAGACCTGAACCCTCACATGAGGCTTTCATAAGCTGATTTTAAACACTATGGATGTGTCCAGAACAGCAATGAAACCACAGCTCTGCTCTCCTCTTGTGCCTAGACATTTAGCATATACTGACTTAGGCTGCAGAAAGGTAGGCTGCAGAAAGGTACGCTGCGAATGCTTGTGTCCTGTATTTAGTACATATTTGTTTTCTGTCTAAAAGTGAGATACTCACTGCCCTAGATAGTTGCTGTCTAAAATGCTAAGGTGCTTGAATGTTCTGATAGTGGTTGTTGTTTAGGTTCCTTGTATAGATGGACAAGAGGCTGATGGAGTTGCACAGCCTTTTGGAAAGAGGGAAGAAATTATGAGAGTGTTTCTCAAGATTGTCTTGCTCCAGAGGAGGCTTTTTTTTTAAAAAAAAAAATAACTTCACTTGCCTTTTAGGCTTACTCTGGCACAGTTCTACACACTATTTCCTTTTTTTTTATTTTCATTTTTGCAGTCATCCACTTTGAGAAGAGACTCTTTATGGGAATACTGCAAGAATTATACCAGTAACTGCTTAGGGGTTGTGTTGGATTTTTGTGTGTGTGTGATTTGTTTTCTATGGGATCATTCTATGTACTAGAACACTTAAAACTGCAGGAAGTGAAATGAGAGCTAAATCTGTTGTTTGGGGAACATGTTGCTTTCTAGCATTGGCCAGAAAGGAATTCCTGTTCTGTATGTACATTGCAAAGGAGCCAATGTGGAGTAGGAAATCTTCAAACTTCCCTCGGAGACACAGGGTATGTGCTAGGGCCAGAAGGAGGACCATTTACTTTAACGATTTGAATGGGAACAGAAAAGGCAATTGGTTTTAATATGTTCTGGAAACACCAGTCATATTAAAAGCACATAGAATGAAGAAACCAACAGAAGACTACTGGAGTTTTTATTCAGACAGAGGAAACAAGGTGAGTCTCTTCTGTGTCTCAGTCTTGTCTTGTGTGTAACTTTGAATAGCCTTCCATGCCTTCTAGGAAATCGCAGGTAGTCTGGATGCAGCATGCCCTCATTCTTCTCTTTCATATCTTCTATTGACGTGTGGAAACAAACTCCAAACTCGTAAAGAGTTTAAAGCAGGTATGTTTATTACTGCTCTGTCCTTCCTCAGGTGTCCTTGCGGGGAACAGAGTTCCTGCTTATATGGAACTTAAAGTTCTTATTATCTGTTGCTTATGCTTGCCTAGGCAGTGAGAGCAGTCACTTAGGCTCCAGCAGTTGGATAAATTCCTGCTTACATTCTTTTCTAACTTTCTCATTAACCACATTCTAAACTATGCATTGTTAATTAGTCTTCCCTTACTTCACTACAGTAAAACATGGGGCTCCTCAGTAACTGTTCTGACTCCAGGTAAATTCATCAGCAAAGTGACTTCAGTCTATGTGCAGACTGAAAAAGAAACACATCTGAAAGAGCCAGCTGATGTTAACAGCAGAGTTCCAAGTAGGTAGATAAAATGTGACTGGTCTCCTGCAATGCACTGTGTATGGCTGTCTGCTTCCAGAGTCAAGTAGAACACAGAAAAGTGTGGGGCTTTGGGGCGCAATGTTTTCTTGTTTGTGAATGTTTCCACTGTTCTCCTCACCTCTCCCCTGTCTTGTGGCCCTGGGTAAGAGCTGATTATGGCAAGTGTTCCACCTCTCTGTGCCCCTTTCCCTTCACTCTCGATCCTACTTGGCATTTCTATAATGCAACACAAAAGCAGAAACAAAGATTTTGTCCCTGGAGACTCTCCTCGCTTTGTGTGGAGGCAGAGATTTAGTTATGAGTGGACATTCTGCTGCTTATGACCCCTTCCGGTGTTTTAGCCTTTCCCAGCAGAAGTATTCAGGGTAAGGAGGCTGGCGACTGCCTGCAGGAGATCTCAAAGTCTGGGTGAATATGAGGTGATTTTGGTAGTGGGAGTCAGCCAGAGAGAGTTGATGGCAGCTGGGGATTTGCTTTAGCTTAGACGGAATCAGTTCCTGGGTCTATTTGTAAAGCTATGGACCGTGAGAAGATGTTGAGAAAGATGTCTTTACTAAAAGAGAATACCAAGGAAACAGCTTGAGGGGGTACAGGGAGGGAGATCTTTACAAAGGAGGACACCTCATTGTACCAAGGGGATGGCTTTGCAGGAGAGGGCTAGTTGGCAATCAAGGAGTCAGATAGGACGTGAGAGATAAGTGGGGGGCGGCTGACAGCAGTTTGGAATGTTAAACTTCTAAACTTTAGGAAAGAGCATGCAGGCATAATAGGCTTATGAATACTAACTTCTCCTTCCAGTGGAGGCATAAAGTAGAGTTGATGACATATGCGATGTATGATGTGAGGGGGTGTACATATTAAGGGGGAACATGTAGTAGGGAGATTGGGAAGTCTGTACTTTCCTAGTACCTTTGAAATAAGGGAAGGGTAACTAACAATGCATAGTTTAGAATGTGGCTAATGAGAAATTCAGAAAAAAATGTAAGCAGGAATTTATCCAACTGCTGGAGCCAAAGTGAATGTCCTCACTGCCTAGGCAAGCATAAACAACAGATAATAAGAACTTTAAGTTTCAGGTAAGCAGGAACTCTGTTCCCCGCAAGGACACCTGAGGAAGGACAGAGCCAGATCAGCACAACTCAGCAGATTTGGAACAAGGGTGAGAAGGACAGAGCAAGGAAGACTGTTGCCTTCATCCCAGAGACCCCGGCCCACGACCACCGGACGGCAGTACGCATGCGCCAAAAGGAGGAGCCTTATGATAATGAGTTCCCTGAAATAATTGTAATAACCACACCTATTCCCAGAACTGATTGGAATAACTCAGCCCATACTAACGAATATGCATGTTTTGTAATCATAAAAGTGAGCAAGTTTCAGTCCCTGGTATGCAAATTAGGTAGAGCTATCCCCTTGCATCCGGCGCCGTAATAAACATACCCTGCTTTAAACTCTTTACGAGTTTGGAGTTTGTTTCTGCACGTCACCTTAGCCAATGGGGAAAGGAAGAGGGTCTCATGCGGCCGAGAAATTAGGGTAAAAGGGGTCTGCGCCCCCCGGTACTTTGAGAGACCCTGCCAGGATATGCCCAGTGGACTCTCCCTTTATACAAATAAAGTCAATTTTATTTTTTTACAGGATTCTGTCTCCTTTGTGGACACTGATCTTCGATATATGTAATTTTCCGTACAACTGGAAGCTACTAGAAGGCTGTTGCAGAAAGTTGTTGCCATCACCCTTGAGCAGCTGTCAACAGGGAGACGCTGTGCAGTCACCTTGTGACAGTGTTATCACCTAGTGTGGAGCACTTTCAGATCTGAGGTGCTTATTCTATGTAGACTATGATAAAGCACTTAGAGTAGAAAGGAGCAATGAGAAATGAAGGGTTCAGTGACAGAAACAAAATAATTTTAGAGGAATGTATTTAGGGACAGGTTGAAAGTTGGCTGCCCCTTCCATAAGGCTTAGGGAAGCACATGGATTGCGCAAATACTCGCAGGTGTGAGGGATGTACGAGCTTGCTGTCCTGTAGCTGGAGTGGGAGGACTGTCTGCTCACTGGCAATTATAGCCCTTCGTTTTTCACTGCCTGCCCTGTCTCCTGCTCACCCCTGTTGCAGGAAGAGTGCGCTGGGACTATTTCCCCTGCAGTAGTTGTTAGTAGCGAGCCTGGTGAAGCACAAGCAAAGCAAGTAGCAGGGCACAGCTATTTTAACCATCCATCCTATTCTGCTGCCCAAGGCAACTGCCTGCTTTCCCTCTGCATGGGGGTAGTAAAAAACCCTGGCTGTCCAGATAGCTGCCAGTAGGAAGTTTTGGCACCTGCGCCAGGTTGACAGAAAGTCCTGACTGGTTTGCAGCTGGAGGTGGGGTGTGAATAGGGCAGGGTGGGGTTTATTTGCTTATTTTCTGTCTTTTCACAGAATCACAGAATCACAGAATGTTAGGCATTGGAAGGGACCTCTAAAGATCATCTAGTCCAATCCCCCTGCCAGAGCAGGAACCTAAATGACATCACATAGAAAGGCGTCCAGGCGGGTCTTGAATGTCTCCAGAGAAGGAGACTCTACAACCCCCCTGGGCAGCCTGTTCCAGTGCTCCGTCACCCTTACTGTAAAGAAGTTTCTTCTAAAGTTTAAGCGGAACCTCCTGTGTTCCAGCTTACACCCATTACCCCTTGTCCTGTCATTGGGCATCACTGAGAAGAGCCTGGCTCCATCCTCGTGACATTCACCCTTAACATATTTATAAACATTAATGAGGTCTCCCCTCAACCTCCTTTTCTCCAAGCTAAAGAGACCCAGCTCCCTCAGGCTTTCCTCATAAGGGAGATGCTCCACTCCCTTAATCATCTTGGTGGCTCTGTGCTGGACNGGTCTCCAACTAGACTCTGCCCCATTGACCACCACTCTCTGGCTTCTTCCCACCAGCCAGTTAACAGTCCACCTCACTTTCTTTTCATTAGTTGATTTTCTTGGTTGCTCCTATGCATATGTAAATATTTCCTCCTCATGTTCCCCTGCCTTTGTTTCCCCTGGCTAATTGATGTTGCTGTTATTGAATGATGATGGGATTTTCTTTTTCCTCTTCTTTTTATTTTCAAGCATGAAGTGAGGTGAGTTAATGTCTGGGGGGAAAATGCTGGAGGCAAGAAATGTTTCCCTTGGTGTGACGGAAAGATCTCTGTTGATCTTCAAGTCCTCTGCTGCTGACTGGACTGTTCTTGTACTAAGGAGAGAAGGGCACATTTGGTTTTGTACATGAATGAGATAGTCACAGCTGAAGCTCGACTTTTATGTATTTATTGCCCCTGTTTGGTTCCTCATTCTGTAATGGCAGTAACTGAGGCTCTAGGTCTGGATGCTGAGAGGAGGTGTTCTGGATCCTAACCTCACAGTCTTGGCTGCCCCATTAACTGAGGTCCCTCTGAGGAGTTTGCTCATTCTTCTGCCTCTTTTCCTCCCCTGCAGCCCTTGATGCATTAAGCAGACTGCTGGAAACAGAACGATGTGTATGATGTAACTGTGTTTAACCTGTGTTAAAGAGTTCTGTGAATCTCATCAGCCAGGGAGTATGAGCATGCCCCCTCTCTAATGCTGACTGCTATTATTTTGCCCTTGGCCCTTCCTCCTAGAGATGGGGTTAGCTTCTGACACCATACACAGAGCACTTAGACTATAGGAATCTCTCCTCAGGGGTGGTAGCAAGCACTAGCAGAGATTCAATCTGAAGCACAGAATCACAGAATCACAGAATGTTAGGGATTGAACTGTTGACTGTAGTTCCTCCCCAACAAAGCTTTGAGACAGCTAGAAAGAGCAATAATTCACTTGACCTAGCTACTCAATATAATTCATATCATATATATATGTGTAGTAATAATAATGAATAAAATTGCTTTTTGGTAGAGAAGTTCAACTCTTCAGCAACAGCAAGTATCATGCAGGTTTTTTAAAATGTAGAACCTAGATAAAGCTTGTTATTAAAAGATATTATTGGCATATTAATATCTGATAATGTTGAATAAGCAAAGATGCTTTTAAATGAATTGTTACTATTTAAATCAGATTTTTTTCCCCCACTTTTTTGTTTTTGAATTAAATCTCTAATTTTTTTTTTTTGTGGTCTTTTTTTTCCTCACATGTTATCAGAGTGCATTGCGGAAAGAAGACCATGGGCTTGTCCTGTAATTTCCAGCTCTGCACCAAGATGATAGTGTGATATGTGAGATCATCATCAAGTTATTAAGACTAATGTGGCCTGGCACGTGTGTAGTGACAAGCCATCCATTACTCTAAAAAGCAAGAGACGCTTCACAGGACAGGATTATGGGTAAGCTAGCCATGGTGATAAAAGCATTTTTAAGGCATGTTTTCACTAATTGGGGTTAAAGCCTACTGCTTACTTCTGTAGGAGATTAGATGAAAGCTATGGCTAAATAGTTTCACATTACTTTTAATGTATCTATTTAGTCTCTGGGAAACAGTAGGTTGCAATCAAAATATTTTTCTTCTGTTGACTTGAAAAGTATAGTAAATTCTACATTTGGCGCTAGATTTTTTTTTTCCTGCTTTCTATCTTTTTGCCCATAGCAGTTTGTAATCAAGTCTAACAAAGAGCATAGGCATATTATAAATTACGCCCTTAAAACTGGGCTTAGCAATCAGATAACTAGTTTCTTTCAGCAGATGCATGGCTACTGAACCTGTGTGAGTAGTTTTTAGGTTTATTTGTTGTTTTTTTTTGGTGTTTGTTTGTTGTTTGTTTTTGTGGTGATAAAGGCTATACAGTTATGTATGACTAGGTTTTTACCAGCCTATCCCTAAGACTGTTTAAATTCTTTTATCTTAAAATACTAGAGATCCCAGCAGATAAGAGTGGGGCTCTTGTGGTCAGAAGCTCTTTCTGTCTACCTAGGAAAAAACCCTAGAAGTCTTCAGAAACTGAGTGACACAAACACAGATTTAATGGCTAAAGTTCAGAAAATTTGAGACGCCAATGAAGCAGGGGTAAAATGAATTCAAGAGTAGGCTGCAACAGCCTACCATCAAAATTTGAGCCTCTAACGTATAACATGTGTTCCTGCTTTCATTTGTCTACTTTACAAGAGTTAATACATGGCATTTCCAGGGAGGCTTTTCTCATTCTAGGCTGTTAGCTACAGTAACGGCTTATTAAGAAAGTTAAGACTTTCTCCTAGCTGGGGGAAAAATGGCCCTGAAAGAGAGGGGGAGGAAGAGCAGAAAACTGACCATTTTGTTTGAACAAGTTGACAATACAATGCCAGAGGAAATGAATCAGAAGAGAGTGATTTCTGCAAGCATGTGTGTTTTGCCTTATGAAAACAAAGAGGTTTAAACCCTGGCGTCCCAAGAGTCAATAGGGCCCATGTTTAACTTAGAATGGCAATATGGGGTCCTGGTTTGGTTGCTACAGGCAGCGGACGGTATGTCCAGAAGAACAAAGGATAGTTAGTTAGGCTTCTATCTAGTATAACCTCCTAGGGGTATGTCCCAGGATGATTTTCTGGTTGTGTTGGTTTTGTGTTTTTTTCTCCCTAAAAAGTAACACCCTTCTTTCTTACCCCACCCAAACCCCACATCTGTCATCTTAATGTCATTATCTACAGAAATGAGGCCACCCACACCTGACATAGTATGGTCTCATCTTGTTGGCACAATTCCCTGGTTCCTTCCTGCTGTGGGTCAGCCCAGATCTTGGGAGTCTTAATGCTCCTCTAAGTTGTGCCATACTGAGGAGCCTTAAAGGACTATCTGACAGGCAAGGTCTTTAGAAGACTGTAAATAAACTCCTGTTTTTCTTGGTCATGCCCTTTGTGATGAAGCATGAGGAGATTTCCTTCCTCTCTGTTTCCTACATCAGGGAGATCCTCAGTCACTCATTTAGAGAAGACAGAATAGGAGGATATGCTCCCAGTCCCACACCCAGTGTGGCTAGGACCAGTCTGCTTGTGTATGTATAGTCTGTAGATTACCGATATCCATTTGTGGGTGGATTGTTTATGTGGTTTCATCTGTATGTATTTCCAAACTATCCTGGCCCCTTATAAAGGGTGGTTTCCTGAAATTAACCCTCTGTGGTTTTTGAATGGCTAATTCATGATTGCTGTCCTTAGACTAAGACTTCTGGGTGGCACGGGTATTTAATCTTGGCCTTTCATAATATGACTGACAGCTGTTTCACATCTCTGGTGGTTCTTCAAAGTACTTTGAGTATGTGCTGGTATACTGGAAACACTGCTTTTTGGCCTCTCCATTAGTGCATATGAATAATTGTCTATCCCACGATATTTTGATGCATGAGCTCCTCTTTTACCTCCACTCTAAAAAACTTGCTGTTCCCTTAGCTACAGATACACTGGTACTTTCCAGTGGGCTTTCTGTGTATTTCTAGTTGTCCAGTTGATTTATCTGTAACAGTGACAGCAGCTAGTGGGTGAAATTTTGGTTTGAACTTCCATAGCCTGTGTCCTACCTGCCTCTCTGCATGTAGTTTTTCCTGTTTCCTGACTGTAAGCCTTTGAAACCAGTTAAGCGTTTTGAAGTAAGTCTTTGATCTCTTCTCTTGCATGTTTGGAATGAACAGTGTTTGCTTTTCTACGGCACTTACTAGCTGTGGCCAGGCAGGATGAGCTGTCCGTATATAGCATGCAAGTAGATCAAGGGGAAAGATGTTTCTCTTTGAATATTCTACATTACCTGGTTATTCAAGTCACAATACAAATTCTTATGTCTTTGTCTCAACCTAATGTAACGGAGCAGTCCGATAGGGGCTACCCTACATGGGGGTGATGAGCTGTGATCACGAGTGATGCCAGCATAGGCCATGCAAGACCCTGTTTTCCCAGAGCTCAGGGTTGCAGTACCTGGTGACAACGGCAGGCTCCAGTGACAGACCTAAACAAAGTGAGATGATGAGTCAGGTCTGGGATATGTCCAGGAGAGTCCAACTGGCACTCCAGACTGGAGATGGAGCTACCTCGACTGCTGGTACAAGAATTACCCAGCATACCAGGCCAGAAACAAGACTGGTAATAAAGCTACCTACAACATAGGTCTCAGGCTTTTTGGAAGCCAGGTCAGCGAGCTTGGACAGGGCTAGGCACAAGTATGTCAGCAAGGATGGAGGCCCTAGACCTGGGCTACAATGGAGCCTCATGGGCAGGGGATGAGTATGTGGGGTCCCAGGTGAGGCTGGCCAGGGCCAATAAGGCCATAGGTGACCTCAGGGGTCTGAAAGCCAGAACCCTGTTACAGTATTACAGTGCAGAGTTTATGGGCTTTTTGGTTTTACAAAAAAAGCAGTAACTAATCAACCTGCTGTCACAAAGCATAGTTTGTAGTTTCCTTTTTCAAGACAAAGCATAATTGCAATTTTCTTCCTAACCAACAGACTGCTTTCTGAAAAAAATTACACCAAAAATGTATTAGTCAAAAACCAGCAAAAATAATATGCCAATGAAGAGTGTGTATGAGGAAAAAAAAAACAACAGAAGGATAATATGAGTAATTGGCTGGTCTTTTTATAGGAGGCCTGAAAATACATTCCTCTGGTAAGTTTTCTAAGTCTTGTGGCCCAGTGAAATGAGTCAGTCATGCTAACAGAAGTTCTGAATGTGTCTTGCTCTTCCAAAATATATGAATTTGGGGAAGTCTGAGAAGGTCCAAGAAGGGTGTTATATTATTCTAAGCTATGTGTCCCTTGTCCTATTCTTGTCATGTTCTCATGGATTTCTCTTCAATTCCCTATGCTAACAGTGGGTTAGTGAAACATCAATTCTACTCTCAAATAAGTAGTGCCTTTGAAAGTTAATAGATGCACCTTCATTTGAAATGTTATTTCTTCTCAAGAGAACCTTAATAAGAAAAATAAGTGAGCATATCTGCCAACTAACAATGTTAACTCTTTTGAAGTGCTGCCAAAAAGGACCTGTGTGTTCTTCTGGTTTTAACTTAGTAAAAACATAAGGAATCCAAGTAGGACTTTCACCTTTTCAAGGAGCAACTCTCATTAGGGCTGTCTGTGTGTGAAGGGGTATGCTACTGCACAGAGTTGGGCCACAATATGAAGTCTTAAGCCCAGGCTTACCAAACCCTTTTGGGATAGACAGAAGGGCGAGAGGTTGCAAAGATCCAAGTCGTTGCTGTAACCTATCCCACAACAGAGCACTACAGATGTCTGGTCAAGATACAGGATAAAAATGCCTGTTAAAGTGGCCTTGAATCTTCTTTCAAAAATCATGCTGGGTGTGAATTGAAGCTAACGTTACTTCCTGCTGTCAGTTTTATTGTTTTAGCCACGATCAGTAATGCTGAAACACTGTTAAAGAGATTGCTCAGCCATATTTTTAGTTCAACCAGAGTTAGGAAACACCACAAATCTCCTTGCATTTTCGTGTATCTTCTAGCCCCAAATTGCAGATACAAAAAAAAGTCTGCATGAGATGAGTTATTTTACAACTTGTAGTACATCAGTTTTGGAGGATCCTTGGACTGCTTCTGAGAGGCCATAAAAGATAATTATCAACAGGCTTAAGTACCCTAAACAGATCTGCACTTCCACTGGAAAAAGTACAAGGATCCACAAATGCAAAAAAGTGTCTTGAACGAGTGCTTTACATAGCTCTGGGTTTGTCTAAAAGGCACTCTCATGTCTCAAGTTTATCCTTAGTCATAACCAACATATGAGAGACAGCAGTAGAACTTACAAAATCTTGTTTCTTGTGATGCATCCCTGAGCTTGTTCTCTGACAACTAGTAAGTGTAGTTTTTCCTTTTCGTAGTCAGGTGCTAATTTTTTAATTTTTATTTATTTTCCCCCACCGCCCTCTGTCTGGGCACTGATCTTCATTTTTCCTGCTCTATGAAATCTGTTTGAAATTAGCCAGTAAGTTCAAAAGTTATTGGAGGTGAGGGGGACCCTGTGTGTGTGTGCACATACATGTCCACCTGTGTGCATGTGTTAATAAGATGCTTAATTTCCTTAGGAAACAAAATTAAATACCCAAGAAAATCAGACTAAAACAATTTTTTTTTTTTGTACAGCTGTAGAAACAGATATTGATATCTGTATTGAATGTTAGCTGCCTACAATGCCCCTCATGCATTTGACATGTATTAGCAACCTATATGTCATAAATGCTTAATGGTATACAACCTTTTCACAGATAAATGATTCCTTGATTTGAAGGATTGTTTATTAGAGGGTGAATGGGAGGGAGTAGATCAGAACCCTCCTCTCCTATTAGTGCCGAAACTGCTGTTTGCCATATCATGTTATGATTTGTGTGCCTGCTCAAAGTTTTCATTCTGGTTTTGTTTTATTTGTATTGTTTCACTTTTTGTTTTTTTTTTTTTCTTTTTAAAAAAACCCTATATATTATCCTAACTTAAACACCTTGGTGCAAAGTTTGCGCAACAGTAAGAACTGCAATGATCATATTTATCCACTCTCATTTTAATGTCCACTCTGATTTTAATGTCCAAACTTACCAGCATGTGGAGTAATGTTGTTTAGAAATATTTTACATGTGTTTTTGTCAACAGATCCATAGAACTGTGATTATTTCACTAATTTTCTTTTGTTTTTTTCACATATGAATGTGTATGTAGATGAAAACTGCATTTGACTCACTTATATAAAATATTCTGTTAAACTACTTAAATAATTACTAGGTTTTTTCCAAGAGGAAGATCAGTGCTTCTGTTTTTTAGTAATATGCAACTGATGGGATGATGGCATCTGTAATGGTTTTTTTTCCTAATAAAGATGTAACTCTTTACCGCTTTACGAATTTTTTTCAATGGACAGGTTCTTTAGTATAGAGGATGTGCTGTGTCCTGAATTGCAAAAATCAACCAATCTGTTAATAGTTATTTCACATACTCTTATGTAATAAGATATCTACAGTTCTTGTTTTGTTTCCAACATGAAACCATAATGGATACCAAAATGTCAAAAGCTGTGGTCGATGAGACTCTTATTCTCTGCCCAGCTCTATAAGCTGCGTATATTTGAGACGTGCATATAACATCTATTAATTATGTAGTACATCTACTAGCTGGTTATAGATGTATCTTTAATATAAAACATAGCCAAGGACTGTGTTTTACTTCTGGCCACTGCAGCTATCTAGAGCCAAATTTAGTTTGTACAAACAAGCTCTTCCCACTATAATCTGTTACAATTTGAATGGCAATTTCAAAAGTGTTTCAAGGCGAACTTAATCAGATTTGCTGTTATGTATATTCAAGTGAGATTAACTGTATGCTACAGCACTTAATTCTCTCTTTTAACCATGAGGAGGGAGCCCACGGCATGAAGCTCTGGCATGGGTAAAATGAATTCCACTCTGGGGGGATAGTCTGCAAGGCTTATGCTTCCAAGTGGGTTAGCTTTCTCAAATAAAATTGCCTTTGCTATTTGATTCAGGGGAAGCAGCCTTGGCTTTCTTTGCAGGAGTTCTGATGTGTGTCAGTGAGGAAATTTGAGGAGGTAAATGACCACAAGTCATCAACAGCTCTTCTTTTACATCGTGTTTCTGATCAGAGGGTGAGTTCCTCTCACCCTCTGATCAAGTCAATAGCTTCCCTGGTAAGATCAGAACAATTCAACCATTATTCTGTATTTAAAAAAAAAAATAAATAATTTTTCAGTGTAAAAGAACCCTTATTAAAATATTTACAGATCTTTTAATGATGTTATATTGCTTTCCTAAAACTTTGATCAACCTTGATGAATGCATATATTTGTATGCATGTTGTCATTCTCTGCCGGCCCCATTTTTCTTCAAAGAGGAGAAAGTGCTTCTGCTTTTCTAGGATTCCAGGCTTTTAACACTGTTATAAGCATGAATTGGAGCCTGAAGACATAAAACAAGTATGTGAAGGTTGGTGAGGCAGTGTCATCCCCTGTAGCAGCAGTCTGCTGTTTTAATGCTGCAGGAGAGATTATTTACAAGCAAATGGAGTTTCACCAAATTCCAGGCTAGCAGTAAATTCTTATATCCCTACAGGAAGAGAGAGTGTGTGCTTACTGAATGTGTGTTGTCAGCAACTGCAGAGATGGCAAGTTGTCAGCTAGACGTTTGCTCCCTAAATAGGTGGAAAATGGTGAGCATGAGAAAAATGGATGTGTATGTGTCTTGGGAATGTATAAGCATTCAGTGAGCAGTTGTGGTGTTGTTTCGAGCATCCCAGAGCACTGCAAGTGTGCTGTTTGGCTTCATCTTGGTGTGTAATGTAAGTGGTGGATTGTGACCCTCCCCAGGCTTATATTTAGTGGTCTGCCATAAACTTGTTAGGATTTTAGATGCTTTAATGGAGAGGTGGGGCAGGGGAGAAAAGAGGATGGCCCTGACAGTACTGTTAAATCTAAGCTATTATATTCCAAATGGTGGGTTTCGACCTCTGCTGGGTAATGCAATGATTCAAAGAACTGCTGGGTTGTTTGTGCACAGGTACAGTACTAGCTGCAGAGGGTCTGTAGTGTTCCTGGATCTATGTGGTGTGTCACTGACCTCTTGGTTTTTTGCAGTGTGACAGTTTGATACCATATTGTAAAAGAGGTATTTGAGGAATTTTGGGCTTCTTCTTGACATAGGTTATTTGTCAAAAGCAGTGAACAGTAAGTGTAGGGGTAAGAAGCAGTAGCTGGAATAGTATGTTTGCGGGGACGGAGAAGGGGAAAAGCACAAACTTCTTCAGCCACCTTTGTGCCACTGAATTATGTAGTTGCTCTTCTAGAGGTCTACAGTATATTGTTCATTTCTTTCAGGGTAAAATGGGTGAGAACAGGCTTTAATTACTGGCTGCAAGTGTTTAAACTGGCCTGAGAATTGCTGAGTGCATTTAATGAATGGTAGGAGCTGGGCACCTATCAGATTGGGAGAGAGGGTCAGCTTTTGCATTTGATGTTTGCAGCTGGTTCTTCTTTCTCCCATCTCCCAGCCAGTGCCAGGCTGCTGCCCAGGAAGGTCATGTGAAGGCTGCTGAGCCAGATGTGGGTTGCTATGTCTGAAAGACTGAGAAATAGTGGTCAACACTACTTGTTGACATCATTGGCAGGAAGAGACTCCTGTTTTTTTGTTTGGGTTTTTTTTTGGTTTGGATTTTTTTTGTTGTTGTTGGGGGTTTTTTGTTTGTTTTGTTAGTTTTTTTTGTTCATTTGTTGTTGTTGTTCTTGGTTTTTTTTTAAGCAAATGTGATGAGAAACGAATAGTCCATGGAAAGATCATTTAGTTAGATGAAGTAGGAAACAACAAACCATACCGAGTACTGTAAGATGGTAAGAATGCTTTCCAAGACACTTGTGCATTTGAGTGAAATCACAGAATTATTAAATCTGTATCAAGAGAAAAGAACTTGCTAATGTGATGCAGTAATTGCATCTGTAAAGTAGTACAGGAATGTTGTGTATTAAGGTCTTTAAATGATGATTATGCAATTCAGATTTTTATAAGGCTGTTACTGATAGGCTAGTTTATCTACTGATCCGTTTTTAATAAATACTCATTAATATTTCTATAAATCAGTTAATCAGTAGATAAGACTAAGTAAAGCACTAGAGAGTATGTTATTTCTAAATTTAGTAATATAGATTGAAAGGAAAAATTACTCTTTTCCTGTCTGCAATTACTTTACACTGAAGTTACTGCTCATGACAAATAAAATTACTCTTGACTTGTTAATGTGACAGGAGTCAGGCTGTAGATTTAGGTCTGTAGTGTCTCTGTGGGTAGTATATTTGTACTAAAGAGTCAGAGTGGCAAATGCTGTTTTGTAATGGGTGGCATGAAAGTACAGCCCATAACTAGCTCATAACTGAGGTGAAAGGGAGAGCTATCTAAGCAATAAATAATGCTTTGTCTCTGATAACACTTTCTGGCACACTTGTAATGTATTTTGGAAGTTGCAGGCTGGCAAACTGAGACTTGTCTGTGATCAAATGGTGAATATCATGCAGCCACTGAGGCCTGCATTGAGAATTGCCTTTCACTCATGCATTTTAATTCACCTCTGTGAGAGTCTCCCAAAATTGGCCTGAGCAAAAGGAGCGATAGGAGAAAGTGAATCCAAACAAGAAAAGCATTAAGGCTGCTTTTCCTTGTGACAATGAATTTTTGATCAGTTTTTAACCTACCCTTGAAATGCTATTGGTTGGGAATTCCCTTTGAAGTCTTTATTCACCTTCTCCTTGCATGCTCCCAGTCGCTGCACTAAACTAAGTATCTGCGGGTTTAGCGCTGATGAAAGGTGGTCTGCTGACAGCAAGACATACTGAATCCTACAGGCAGACATGAGTACTTGGAGGCCTCCTCTGTGCTCCAGCTCAGTTCTGACCTGTGGGGTGGCCTCCTGAGGGACCAGGCTGCTGCTGATTATTGTTTAATCCTTGGTCTTTTTGTAGCCACTAGCAAAACTGCTAATGGGTACCACTTGTCAAGGCTTATACTGATATGTATCAACAAGCCTGACTACTAGCTCCTTCAGAGAAGCTCCAGTGCAGCTGCTGGTGGTAAGGACTTTCTGTTGATACCGAGCTGAGCTGCTTCTGTGTCTATGCTTCAGCATGGAAGCTGGCAGTGCAAATCTCCTGAGCATTCAGGATTCCCAGAGGAACAGTTGGGCCACAGCAACAAAACCAAGTAACTAAACCAAAATGGCAGGAAAATACTGAATTCTCTGCAGCTCTCTAAAGATAACTTGCCCAGAGAATAGAAGCTCTGCTACTGCTTATTTTCTACTGATATAGCTTTGAGGCCACCTCTCTCAAGTCCCAAAAGAAAGATTCTCTGCACTGGGGACACTAGCACCAGAAAACAATTTGTGAAAGAGGTATATTTAAAGTGTCTCAGGTAGGTTCTGAAGTAAGAAAAGCATTTGAAGTAGAAGGAGATATAAAGGTAGGAGTGTAAGAAAATGTGAAACAAAATTGAGGTTAAAGAAATCTATGCTTAAAATTGTTTTAAACGGCCTTTTATCTTGAGTTTTTAACTCAAGAACTATGACATTCCCAGGGGTGCAGCAGCAATAATATTCTGGGAATTTCCCCAAGTAGCTTACCAGCTGGACTTTTTCTGCCATTTTTATCTGCTATCCTAGTAGATAGTGTTCCTGGCAGCAAGAATAATGTACAGGGCTGTTTCCAAAGGTGATGCAGTTCCTGAGGCCCATAGATTTCTGTACCCTGTGCTAGTGGCTATAAGAACACTATAACTGTTTTAAATATAAAAATATGAGGATTTTTTTTGTGTGTGTTTGTGCTGTTTGGTGGTGGGGGTTTGTTTATTTGGTTGGGGTTTTTCTGCATAAGATGTAGTTGCTGTTTTAAAACCTGTACTGTGCTCTGGTATTATGGGGGTAAACAAGATTTCCTGCAGTCTGAGGGGGAAGGTACCTACATGCCCATGGGAGACAGATGGAAAGGGCAGAAATATGGAGAAAAAAACCCCCAACAAAATAACCAAACCTGACTGAAACTTTGAATGGAATAAGTTTAAAGGGTACAGGGGATAGAAGTTTAAACTTGCATTTGATTTTCACTTCCATATTATTTTATAGAAGACCTAAAAGCACGATGGAAAGGTTTTAACACTCAAGCAGTTCTCTTTTCCATAGTCAATTTGCTCTACTCAACAGTATCCTTTCTTTGCATTCACCTCACTTAGCAGAGGTCAAGTAAAGAAATGCAAAAATCACTGAAAAGTACTCCACTGAGTAATAAGTGAAAGCTTATTTTTTTGCCCTGTAGCGAAGTCAAAGCTAAGTAATTGTTTGTTAGAACTAGGAATAAACACATAAACATTAAGAGAATATATCATGTGTTTTCTTTGAGTCTTCCACATGCTATACTTCCACTATCTTTAGGCAATAGTGAAGAGAAGAAAAAGTGGCAAAGCCACGTTTTTGTATTCCACCATCCAGGCCCATGGCTGAAGTCTTGATTTTTGGCAGCAGATGACAATATTTCATCTTTACTTCTACTTTGTTTGTATCTGATAGTCACAAAATGTAACAATGCAGCTGTTGCTTTTCTTTATTACCTGCTGATTATTGTTGGTTTGCCTCTATTATATCCGTAATGAGGTACCTGCCACCATTGGTTCAGGGCTAACTGAGCTGAGCTGCCCTTTTTTATTTTCTCTGCTAGAGCAAGTCAGCACACATTCAGTAAGTCATCTTGTTGGAAAATATTTGTTTGCTGAAACAAAGATTCTTTGTGTTTAATGATGTTTTTATAAGAATTTCTCATCATGTAGAGATGATACATGCCCTATAAATTTCTCCAGAGATGCTAGAGAAATGCTTAATAATTCAAATGAAATTAAATGTCAGACCTCTCTCCTGTTGTTGCCAAGTATGCTTAGCAAAGGCTAAAGCAAGAGGGCATGCCAGCCTTTCTGTCCTGGTTTGAGTTAGAACAGAATGATTCTGTTCAGTGATTTTACTTTTCAGCTAAGTTTCTTCAACTAACTGCACTTCCTGAAATTAGCAGCATGTTTTTGCAGACAGTGTCTTCTTCTAGCAGTGATAATGCTCCATGTTTAGAGTTAGTACCAGGGACTGGTGTGCAGACCAAGGCCACTGCTGGATCTTGTGTACCACATTGGGGAGTGCAGAAAGTAAAAGGCCACACCTGAAGAAGGAATGGACAGATTGGTGCCCTTAAACTGACTAGCGGGGTATTCCATCCCATAGATGCCATATTTGTCTGCTGGGGGCCCTTGATCAGTTGATCTCGGCTTGAGAGCTCTTGCTCTGGGCCCTTGCTCAGATTCGTCGCCGGATCCTTCCTCATTTCTTCAACAGCCAGCATCCATGGAGGACTTAGTCTGTTCTGCCTTTGATCCTGATTGGAGTGTTTCTGAATCCAGTACCAGAATCCAGCTCCTGAACATGGTTCCCACCTGCTGCTGGGCCCAGTCTGGGACTTTTCCTTGTGTCTGCCTCACTGCATCAGAGTGATGTAATTGCCATCAGGGAGGTTTGGATTAGATATTGGTTTTGTATATATTCCATTTTGTTATTATTTTTAATTTTCGTTAAAGCTGTTCTCGTTTCCTTTTCTAATTGTAAGTCTCGCTCCCTTTTCCTTCTTTTCTCTTCCCCTTTGAGGAGGGAGGACGGTTAACAGAGAGTTAACTTTCTTTGAAGCCTCTCTGTTGCTTGGAGCTCATGAGTCACTTTCCCTCTTTCCCAAAGAGAAACTCTTCAAAAAATGGCATTCGAGGGTGACATGTTTCTTGATTTTCAAGGACCTTTAGATCAAAATTGTTCCATCTACCGGCAGAGATGTTTTTTTTCCTAACTGCTGACTCCATAGATTCTTCCTGAGTGTTGAAGTAGGACTATTTTTCTTCTGATTTAGGTTTTGTTGAGGATTCAAATGCTCAGAACAAATTTTATATTTGGAGATGTTGTGAATGCCTCTAGAGCATGGCTCCCCTCACTGTTGTGGCACCTGTGGACTGCACAAGATCAGAATCTCCCCTGGCATACCTGTGATGGGGAGGGCAAAGAGATATTTGCAGCCACCTTTTCCTACAGGGTGGAGATTGACTTGGCTGCTTGGAGGAGTGGATCAGCCATGGTAGGAGGCAAGCAGATAGGGAAGACAATGGTATTCCCCCCTGCCTTTTCAGCTTTTTTTGCCCATGCCCAGTAAAACAGCGACTTACCTAGGAGGCAGTTTGTGGAGTTGAAAGCCTATATGCCAAATATTACCATGGGACTGATTACTCCTGATACCACAATTTTGAGAGGACTTCAATTAATAAGTTATCTGAAGGGACAGACGTGTTTATCTTTTTCTTTTCTTCTCCCCTCACTCTTTTTTTTTCTATCTTCTCTGGGGGAGAAAAGGCCCCCAGAAGTATGCTCTCTTCAGTCCATAAACCCTTAGTAAGGATCTCTGTAAAGAGCACATGCTCACTGCATACCATCAGTTGTAAGTTATATGGTTTCCATAGCAACCAGTGATGTTATCAACACAAGACTGCCTTCACTTTAGGAATCAGCTGATACAGAAACTCTCTCTAACCCAAGATGTGGTCAGCAGCTCTGCCAGCCCTCACTCAGGTCATGTGCTGTAATTGGATTGGACCTCAGCAGTATGGTCTTTGCTAGCTTGTAACTTATCTACAGACCTTATTAATATATAGACTAGCAGTCTGTTAGAGTTTATGCTTGTTTCAAATACAGTGCTCAGGAACTCTTTATGTAACATCTACCAAGAGAGTATTGAAAACATTCCCTGTGTGGGGAAAACAGAGAATCTGCAAGCATGTTTCCCTGCGAAAAGATAATTTATATGTGCTTTTCAGTACTCCTTGCAGTTCAATAGTTTCTCAGTCTGATTCACCAATATATTAAAGCTGTTCTTTAGCATTTCGAAAGTACAAAATGGCTTCATAGCAGGTCAAGTAATCACTGGAGAGTATCTTCTGGTGTTGGAGGATCTTATGCCTGGTAAGGGTGCCATGGTAATTCCTATGCCATTGTTTTTCTAGGCTGTCAGCATCAGGAATACATCCAGTGAAAGATCCAGCACCAGTTTACCTCCCTGGGATTTTCAGCACTTCCAGACTTGTTTTGGGCCTTTCAATAGCAACAAACACAGAATCTATAATTAAAAAAAAAAAAATCTTGCTTAAAAAACCCAAATCCAGAATGTTCCTTGACTGAATTGGAGAACAGGGCTAATTATTTCAAATTAAACCTATAGGGTTCCATTTCAAATTGTAATAACTAATCATTAAAAATGAACTAGCACCTCAGGTGCTAGTATATTTTCACTTACCAATTTTCACTTCTCAAATTTTGTGTATTTTTATGTATATATTAATTTTCATAGTGACCGTACTAAGACTGAGTACAATTCTGGTGAGGAGAATTAAATTTGATTTGCAGGACTGCAGGACAGTCAGTACTGTATGGAAACAGAATGCAGATGTTCTTCATTTTGCTCTGTTCTAACAACATTGCTACTTTTAACTATAAATTTTTAAATGCGTGATCTAGTTCATGTGAGCAATGTTCCTCATACACAATGAGTTTACATCATGCAAAGCAACTAAAAGGAATGTGGCAGGTTATGGCATGGCTGAGCTTGTTATAATATTGGAATACTAAAGAGTCTTAATGACACTAAGCATCTTGCATGTAGTAAAAGATCTTCCCACTGTGGGAGGAATTTATATTTTCTTTTAAGGAGCGGTATAAAACAGTCATATTTTTACAAATTTGCATTTTTCCCCAAGACTACCCCTCTGCCCCAACAAACCCAGGAGACTATAATTTAGAATATTATTAGTTTCCAGAATCAGTAAGTAAAAGCATTCTTCTGCTCTTAGAGTTCAGTAAGTGACTTCTTTTAGACAGAAAGGATCTAGAATTTTGACCTAGATGCAAGAGTGGAAAAACTATCAGTAAATTAAAACCTGCAAGAAGTAGCAATGCTTTATTTTTAATGGAGAGAGAATTGTTCTGTAGTTGCTTTTTTCATCATTAATTTTGAGCTTTGCAATACATTATTGGATATGACATTGAAGAATAATCATATCTTTCCCTTTTCCAGTGTTTTTTAATCAGAGAATGAAGGTGGTATGTAAACACCACAGCCATATGGCCACCTTCTCCAGGAGAGGTAATAGCTTATGGTCCGGTTCAAACTATTAATCCAAGGCACAGCCTGTTGCATGACCGGCACCGATCACATGGCACTGCTGGGATACACAGCCAGGAATGGAGTCAACTAGCAGGATCAGCAGCCATGAGAGCTTTGAGTTGGGTTGTTCAATGGCTGCTGTAACCCTCAGGTCACTTCCCTTTCAGCAGACACGCACAGCATTTCATCTGAAGTCTTTCTTTTATGTCTGATTTTTTTCCTGTGAAAGACTGCAGATAAAAAAGTCTCAATATTTTTGTTGGGTTTAATATTAAATATTTGTGGTTCTTATTTTATCTCATCTTGGTGGTAATATCATCCCGAGACTAGCAAAACAACCAGCAAAAGTATTTCTAACCTTTATAATACAACATTCAGGCAATATACAACCTTTTCTGTTTCTGTGAAAAAGCTGACCTTCCCAAACAGCACATGTTACTATTCCCTCCCCATGTACCAGAAGCAGGTTCTGAGCAAATGCTGTTTTAACTGGATGCTAAATCTCTTACTATATTTTCATTCACTTGAAACTTCATTTACTATTTCAATACAAGTCTAGGTCTTACTGGGACCAACTGTTCCTTGATATTTGATATTTGTAGTGTGCTTGCTATTCCAAAAAGGACCGGCTATTTCTTGTCCTTTCGAAGGCCTCNGGAGGGAGAGAGGGGGCGCACAGCAATTCTTCTTTGTGGAGTTTGCCCTGAACTCTAAAGGGAGACACTCAGTCTCAGCTCTTCCACTCCTACATATGGAGCAGGAAGTGAGAGTTGAGATGATGAAAGATGGTGTTAAGCTGTCTTCTGTGGTCCTCGTATCTGGAGACAGGCAGGAGCTTGTGTGGCTTATAGGATAGCAAAAAGCAATGTCAAAGCTGATCGCCATTCTACTTTCTATATGCCTGTGGTATTTGAAAACAGATAAGTCACAGCACAATATATTCAACCACAGTCTTCTACTTGTCGCTTTTCACTATCCTGTCTGTTTCCTGCTGGGCAGAGAGGAGAAGAGCATTGTAGTGGGACTGTAGGATAGTTGAGACTAGGACCCAGTATTATCTATACATCCAAAAGAGCAGCAGAGAGAAGCTGGACATAGTTTGATCCTGGATTTGCTTTTGGAGCTACTGGATTGATGTTCCTCAGACTTCATTGGTACTCTGCAGCTCCAGCTATGGCTCTAGCTCTGTGATAACAAATCTGTGGTTTTCCAGGCAGCGTGGGTTTTCCTCCTGGTTGGAGCAAACTTGAAGTTTCTAGCTTTCACAATGGCAGTCTTGGTTGTGTGAAGCTTTGGATTTCAGCACTGTTAAATCTAAAGAATTCAACATCCAAAGATTACTGCCGCCTGATTTTGTCAACTGATGCTCTGATTTTTGAGGTCAAGTGTTCTTGTGTGCAGACAAACCCAACATTTGTAGTTTCCCAGAGAATACTAAAACCCGCTCCTGCCATTTCTTGGAATAGCACTCAATTACAGTAAATAGCACAGGAACAAAACTGACTGATATAACCAGGCAGATGTGTTGCCTTAAAATGAACCAATGGGGTAGTGTTCACTTCGTCTTCCTCTTACTGCTGAAATCATTTCAAAAGCTAACCAAACTGGGAAATGTTGTAAAATGACCTGAGGAATGTTATGGCAGCTAGTGGCTTATCAGAGCACCACTTCTTGTAAGAAAAAGCTTTTACTGTGAAAAATCTTGGTTGTGAGGCAGCTGGAAGTGATGAGATGTGTTCTCTGATTTCATGTCTCCATTTTGAGTGCCAACAGTGTGATATCCTGCACGGCACCAAGCAAGGAATAGTTTGCAGGTCCCACTTGCTTCCAGGTAGGGTTTCAAGACTGCTAAGCACATTGGATCCCTATCACCTCAGACTGGTTACCCAAGAAATGAGACACTCAGTGTGATGGCATGCTGGCAGAAATACAAACAAGAATTTAAGACCTATACCAGGGCAGAGGCTCAATGCACCATCTGTGTGCTTCTCAGCTGTGTCTTTAACTCGGGTTTTCAAGGTTGGGTCTGAAAGCAGTGTAAGAAGTCTGCTCAGACCTAAGAATTTCTGAGGTGTAATCTCTAACCAATTAGGAAAGATAGTTAAAAGCTTACCTACTGGGTTCTCTTAATACGGTGTTCTTAAGTCCAGAATTGACTTTAATTCATCATCCTTGCACAGTTTGAACAACAAAATTTGTTTACTAGCAGCATAGTAATAAGAAGATGATTTACTTGCATACCTACATAAAGAAGAAAAGCTATCAGTATAGGATTGAGCTTTTTTTAATGCGTTGAATGGTACATGGATTGAGTGTTATGGTTTTGGTTAGTACTATAAAAAGTAATCTTCCAGTTATCTATGTATCCATACACTTACAGTTGGTAAAAAGGCCTAAAACTAATAATTACTGTCTCAAATATGAGTAGCAGGCAAACATCCCAGGCTACTCCTTCAGCAGTGCTCCTGACTTAAATTGAAAAATACATTCTTCTTAGGTTCCCGTTTACCTCCCAAGGATTTGCTTGGGACTGTTCCTCCCTTGCCTAGCACTTGTGTTTTCAGTTTGCCTCTGCATCCTTTCCCTGGATGGCTTTTGTACCTATGGAACAAATCTCTTCACTGATATGGAGCATATCTTACTTACTTCATTCTCATCTGCCGTCTTTGCCTTTATTTCCTTTGATATTGTCCGTAATCTTGAATAAGTCTTTGAGACTGGCAGTTATAGTTGCTCTTTATATAGAAAGAAAAAATTATGAAACCCTTAATAATTAATACTCAGTGTGTTGCTTTACTAATAGTACAGCTCACTAATCTGGTCAAATCTTGTGTTCATGGTAAAAAGTATTGGAAGGTGAAGAAATGAAAGTGAAATAAATGTTATATAGGTGAAAGTTTCATGTATTGTATGGGAAACATACTAGTAATACTGTTTAATTAGAAGATCTATTAGGAGAGTTATATTAGTGAAAGAAAATATTTCTGATAAAACGCACTGCAGTGTTAAGAGAAATCCAAACAAACGTGTGCATCTGTGTTACTCCTTAAATGCTTTCCTGGCTTGTTTTTAATAAGACTTTTGTCTCCCACAGTCACTGCTAATACAGAGAAATTGGGAGCCACTTCTGTCTCATCATGCTGTGTGTTTGAAATTTGCCAGCTGGGGTGTGGCCTGTTGTATAATTAATGTTGGCATTTGATTTTCACTCCGATAATTATGCAGCATGCTTTGCTTGACAAGTCTCTCATGTATGTATGTTTGTTTATTGCAGTTTCACAACCTACAAATGAGATTGCATGCTGACCAAGTCATGCTGAAAAGAGTATATGAGGAGAATGAGGCTTGAATCAGCAAGTTGCTAGTCTGACAACTGCATTTATGGCACTGCAGAAAATGGAGAGACCAATATAAGAATAATAGAGTCTGTTTCAATGTTTGGGCCTTGGGAGCAGGTTAAACCGCTACTTTAATTTTATATAGTTGAGGTTTTGCATGGGCATGTTTTCTTCTGCATACTTCAGAACATAATTCATTGTGTGACTAACATCATAATGCTACTTACTTGAATATATCATGAAAAAACAACCTGGTGTTCTCAGTCATACGTATTTTTGGAAAGCTTCCAAATGCAGCACTGCCATAGCTATCTTGTATTGCTGTACATAGTTACTCAACTCCCCTCTGGATTATTCTACTGTGGGTTTGGTTTTGTTTCTTTTAAAAGGAGCTGAAATCTGATACAAGTTCATTCTTTAAAGGGAATTATTGAGCAGTTATTTAAAATCGAGTAGGTACTTGACTTTTTCATGCCCGGAGGAAGGGAAACGCTTTTGTTGTAGGCAATAAGATATCCTCTGCTCTTTATGACTTCTACTTCAATAAAATTGCATTCTAGTAGATTTCACTCAGTTATAGTTTAATGCATTTGTTTAGTACTGTATAAACCTATGCAAACAGTGCAGCTAAATTCTGAGTAATTACTTATGGATGCTTATAGTTTTTATACCTCTTGACAAAAAGATGAGCTACAAAATATATGAAACCTGGTTGTATTGCATTAAGTGGCAGTAATTGTCCCCCTTTCTCCTCCAAAAAAAAAAGGACTGGTTTTGGTCAGATTAGTGCATGGATAGGGTGTATTTTGTATGGATTCCTTTGTCAATAGAATGGTCCATAAGGATGAAATGCTACCAAATTTTCACAGGCTTCAATTTTTGTAGGTCTGTGCTTGAGGAATCATTGTTAAGTGCAAGTGAATGATAGTGCCTCAGCTCCACATGCTGGACCTGGCATCAGGATGCATGGTGTGAGACTGTGGGGTGAGCAGCTGTTCCTGAAACTTCTGTTCTCTGTCGCTGGATGCGTGTGCCCACTCCTCAGTGTCCTCCCTGCTGGCCTCTGTGCTTCTGGAGGAATTTATCTGCTTTAGTATCTGATTAAAGCCACAGCACAGCTGTGTGGAGGACTGTACAGTGGAAGATGATGCATCTTAATGTGATGCAAAACTGAGGATCTCATCTCCTGTAATCAGTAATACCATCTATCTCTACAGCAGGCTGACACTTTAAAAAATACGTCACTGGATAATTTGCCACAAATTGCAGTTGAGTTGTCTTCAAACTGCAACTTTGCTCAGTAGTGTCATCTGAAAGAAGAAATATAGCTTCAAGGCTGGGTTCATGAAATGCAGTGAGAAGGAGGAAGCAGTGCTGTTCCTTCTCATATCTAAGAGCTCTGTGGTTGCAGCATTCACCTAGCATGTAGCATATGTGGATGAAGCAGTAGAATTTAAGATCCTCAGGGCATCTAGGAGGATGTATTCCAAGCTTACAACCCTGGACGTTAGGCATGCAGACTTTGATAGCTTCAGGGATCTGCTGGCCAAACTACCGTGGGACAAAGCCCTAAAGGGAAAGAGTACCCAGTTCAGCTGGTTAGTAATCAAGGATCACCTTTTCCATGTCCAGGGGCAAAGTATATCCACAAAGAGAAAGGCAGGAGGGAATGCTAGGAGACCTGCCTGGGTGAGCAAGGAGCTCCTGGGCACACTGTCACACAAAAAGAAACTTTACAAGGAGTGAAGAAAGGACATCTAGAATGGGGGGCATGTAAGGAAGCTGTCAGAGCAGCAAGAGACCTGGTTAGAAAAGCTAAACCTCAGTTAGTATTAAATCTAGCCAGGGAGATCAAGGGGAATAGCAAAAATTTCTATAGGTATATTAATGACAAAAGGAAGACTAGGGAAGGTGTAGGCCCCCTCAGAAAGGAAATGGGAGAACTGATGACAAGTGATATGGAGAAGGCTGAGATTCTCAATAACTTCTTTACCTCAGTCTTCACTGGCAAGGACTCCAGCCACACTCCTGAAGTCACAGAAGATAATGGCAGGGACTGGAAGGAAGAACTGCCCATTGTAAGTGAAGATCAGGTTCGTGACCACCTGAAGAATGCGAAAGTGTACAAGTCCATGGGACCCAACAGGATGCACCCATGGGTACTGAGGGAACTGGTGAATGAGGTTGCTAAACCGCTATTATATTCCAAAAGTCCTAGCAGTCTGGTGAAGTCCCCACTGACTGGAAAAGGGGAAATATAACTCCCATTTTCAAAAAGGGAAAGAAGGATGATCCAGGGAACTATAGGCCAGTCAGTCTCACCTCTGTGCCCAGTAAGATCATGGAAAAGATCCTCCTGGAGGCACTGCTGAGGCAGAGGAATAGTGAAGAGGTGATTGGGTACAATCAACATGGCTTCACCAACGGTAAATCGTGCCTGACAAACCTGGTGACCTTCTATGAAAAAGCCACAACATCAATGGAAAAGGGAAAAGCAACTGATGTCCTTTACCTAGACCTGAGCAAAGCCTTCAACAGTGTCCCACACGACATCCTGGTCTTCAAGCTGGTATAACATGGATTTGATGGATAGACCACTCAGTGGATAAAGAACTGACTTGACAGCCGCACCCAAAGAGTGGCTGTCAATGGGTCCATGTCCAAGTGGAGGCCAGTGACAAGTCCCTCAAGGATCAGTACTGGGACTGATGTTCTTTAACATCTTCCCCGGTGACATGGACAGTGGCATTAAGCATACCCTCAGCAAGTTTGTTGACAACACTAAGCTGTGTGGTGTGGCTGATGCTGGAGGGAAGGGATGCCATCCANCTACAAGAAAGCCAGTGAGGGACATTTTAGGATGTCGGGTAGTGATAGGACAAGGGGGAATGGATCAAAACTAGAGGAGGGTAGATTTAAATTGGACGTTAGGAAGAAGTTCTTCACCATGAGAGTGGTGAGGCACCGAAACAGGTTGCCCAGAGATGTGGTGGAAGCCCCATCCCTGGAAGTTTTCAAGGCCAGGTTAGATGAGGCTCTGAGCAACCTGATCTAGTGGGAGGTGTCCCTGCCCGTGGCAGGGGGGTTGGAACTAGATGATCTTTAAGGTCCCTTCCAACCCTGACAATTCTATGATTCTATGAAATTCTGTTAATCTTGGTGAGGTAGGTTTGAACCGTTTCTCCCACCCTTGAGAGAGTTTTCTAACTGCCACAGCGCTATTAGACTTTTTAGGATAAGCTGTTCCATGCTTTCTGCTTCAAATGTAGATGCCCTGATTCTGGGTAAAGATATATAGCAAGACGTGGGTTCTGTCTGTCTGAGTCTCTGGAGACAGAATACTCTATAGGCAGTTAGTGTTAAGAGCTTTAATATTAAATTTTCTATGTAAAGGGGAAGAGCTGAAGGCCTTTCTTCATCCGTTCAGCAATCTGGACTCTTGATACTCCTGCAGCTTGTTTGGCTTATGTCAAACATTGATGTAGATTCTATAACAAATGGCCATATTTTTAAGAGTATTTAAAAAGCAGCGCTTGCATGCTGCAATGGAAGACAGATTTACTAGTGGGAAATCTGACTGCACATGATCAAGTGCAGCCCTTGGTTACACAGTGTATCTCTTTCAAAGCTGAACTCCTAAACTGGGAACTGGAGTGCTGGATTCTGCTCCTACTGCTTAGATCTCCGTGCTTTATCTAAGGCATAGCTTAATCCCTAACTTCTGAAATATGTGCAGACCAAGCATTGGCAGCAGAAGGGGAGTCAACTTTGGTAAAAAACCTAAGTGCCTATATTAAAAGATCAGGGCTGGCTTAATTTCCCTTAAATTTACTTGCCAAAAAGTAAAGAACCAAGTGGTTCTTTGGTGGACATCTTCTAGTGGTGCAGTGGGATGAATCTCTCCTAATTTAAAATTTCTGAAGCTTGCTTTCTCCATTCATTAATCATTGGAAGGCTGAGCATGACAAGTCATTTCACAGATACCTGTGAAACATATCTGGAGGGGCTTCCCCTTTGGCTGTATAGTGTGCTTAAATGACCAGAGGGTTCAAGTTAATTAAAGAGATCTTTGCTTCCAGTCTTCCTGAGGTTAGCTCCTGGAGGAGGTAACTAAGGATGTGGCTCTCCTAATTTATATTGTGTACCTTAGATACATAAAGTTAGGCTATGCGAAACCTGGCTTTTGTTAAAACACTTTAATGAGTATAATTTAAAGGATACTTTTTATCTCGGGCTGGACAAGATCAAAGATATCCTGAAATTACATAAGTATCATTCCATACATAAGTATGGAACAAATGAAGTGTTACTTGCCTCTTTGGAAGCAACAGAGCAATTAAAAACCAGTTTTTGAGTCTATTGGACTAAAGTTTTCTCCCTTTGTTACCAGTAAAGTAATACTCAGAGTATTGAATCTCAAATGAATATTGCTATGCTGCACATACTGGATTTTTGTAAAGGTAGAAACAAGAGGCTGATCTTTAAACATCTTTATTTTAAACCAAGATACATCTGGCAGAAAAATCTATTCATGTAAATGGCAAAAGGACAGTAACAATTTTCTCAAATTTGGTACAAGCTTATTGCTTATCTGTGTTTGTTAAATAATAAATAGATTCTCCTTTATTAAAACTGTCTTAAGTACTCCCAGAACCTAAAAATGTTTTCTTTTTTTTTTTTCTAAAAGACATTTTCAGTATAAGTATGGTTTGTAAAATCAGAGGCTTTTGACTGCATCTGTTTGCAAGCACAGTCCTATAGCAGTGTCAGCTGCTGTGCCTCCAGATTGCACTCACAGTTCATTAGATGTTGGACCGTGGATGCCTATCAAGTCTGATATCACTTTCACTTTTCTTGTTGTAGGGCTAAAGAATGAAACCTCTGATACTGTGCTTGGCTTTTTACTGATAAAATACTTAAATGTTCCACCTAGAGCAGACCAAAATACAGAACAACTTGAGCTCCCTCTATTCTGAGGACATTGCTGAGGCATGCACACCTGCTTCTTGAGTTTCTACTAGCAATTGCAAGAAATAAAAGACAGGTATCTGAGCTGCTCTACCTGGATCCTTTAGTAGCTTTTAAAAAGATTGATTTGCTAGTAAAAGGCTAATGTAGAGGCAGTTGAAAAAATATCAAGGCAAAGTACTAATTTCCACTAGTTTTCTGTATAAGGCCTTCAACTAAAGGAATGAATATTAAAGGAACTGTGATGCCAGTAGCCTTTGCAAATGCATGTGCATGGTGTTTTCAAAGATAACTCTGCTCTTCCTTTGGCTACAGAATCTCTTATTTTTCTTGCAGGCAGAGCAGTACCTTGTTAAACTCGGGAGCTGGCCAGTGTTTGATGCAGAAGGGCAATCCTATGCCCGCTGCATGTGAAGCCCTACTCACTTCTGTGAGCTGCCACTAGCTGCTGTCACAGAACCGGGACCTGCGCAGGCAGCCTGAAACAAGAAAGAGAGCTACCCTCCAGCACCGAAACTCTCTCTGTGCTGCACATGCAGAACTCCCCTCCCAGCTTCAGCTGGATGAAGTGCACTAGACTGGTTACAGAACTGTTTTTCGCTTTTGCTGAAGTCCCTGGCAGTAGGCCTGTGGTCTGTATGTAGCTCTTTACTGTGATACTTGTGCTGCGCAAAGTAATAGATATTACTAAATTTTTTTAATCTAAAAAATATTTGCATTTGTTCTAATGAATATATAATTGAGTTGGGGGAAAATAATTTAATGTAGTTGTATTTAGAGAAGAATTGCCCAAACAATCCAGTAATGACTTAAAAATCAAAAGTAAATATACTTTAAGTCAACTTTTCAAAAGTTAGATTATTTTTGAGTTATAATAAGAACTATTTTCATAGCTAAAGGACTGTGCTGGGTTAGGATGCTGTAGAGTGTGGAGTGAAATAACCTGTGCTGGCAAAGTGTTTACCATGCTCTGATGTCACAGTGTAGAAGATCAGTTGGGCCAGTTTTCTGCTAAAAACATGGTGTAGGCATCACAGAAGGTCACTTACTGCATACACCTTGAGATACAGTGAGAAAACTCATCAGCACCCCAGAATGGATTTCTTCCTTCCTCTAAATGATGCTTCTGGAGGAGCTGATATGGTAAAAAGCAAATTTTATATGGTCCTGACAAAAATGTTAGGCTTTCTAAAGCAGTATACAGCTTGTATGGGTTAACTGAAGTTATGAAATAATTTGTGTGCTTGTAGCTAGTAAAATATTTATTTGTTTGTTTGTTTTTACTGAGATTTCATCTTCTTACTGAGGGAAAGAGTGTGAAATCTCAGTAAAACTCCTGACAGAATTTGATTTGCTGGAGTACAGGAAATACATAAGCAGTCTTTCTCAGAGTATCCTGTTGCTCTAATTAGCCAGACAGGACTGGCCATTTAAAGAGTAAAAGTAGATTTTAAGATTTAAACCCAGGTTATTTTTGGAGCTTTGTTTCTTTTGTAGCTGAGCTACTTTGCCTTTACTAAATGCTAATCATCTGATGTAGGTGCTGCTAAAACTTCTCTTGGTGTATTTCAGACATTTTAAGGGTTTTTTTACACTTAAATTTGTATTTTGGAGTTTGAAGTAAAATGGTCCTTACAACTGTCATAAACTTTGAGATATAAACACTTGGTAGATTTTCACTGCACTCATCAAATAGGCTTGGTGTATATGTAGGAGATACATGCTTCTCTGTATTTGCCAGCTAGGACCAAATCTGTGGTGGGGAAATGGAAAGATAATCACAAATGCGTCATGCGCTGACAACTTCATGTATGTGAAGAGCTGATGTTTGATACGAACCTTTAGTAACTGTTCTATGAATTGTCTATGTATGCTTTCCTTCCACTCTTTTGCAGCATATGTTTCTGCGTGTATGTTTCTATGTTCTCTTGTAAAGCACACGCACACTTTTTATGGCAGTAGAGTCTCTCTAATGGGAGTCCCTAGGAGGCTCTGCCGGAGGCATATTGAGCCCCCAAGTTTGCAATTCAGGTGATTATACCTGCACCAGGATAAGGTTGCAGGAGCAAGGCTTGGTTCCTGTAAGTGCCGTGGCTCACAGCAGTAGATGGCAAATGCGGTAGCACCCTTAAAGAAGCTTTCCTTAAGGAGTGCCTAACATTTTTCCAAGGGAGACACCTGAATGGCTGAACAAATCCTTTTCTGCTCTGAGGATAATCCTGGAGACCTCAGTCAGACAAGCTTCTATCCAGTTAAATCAACATGGGGTTGGTTTGTGAATGGTGGGATTCTGAAATGCGTAGGTGAGCCAGCTGACAGGAACGGGACCACAGTTATCACTAATGTTTTTGCGATGATATCCTGGATGCAACGAAATTATTAAGAGGTGATTTGAAAATGTTTTATTCAATTTAATATACTGTAAATTAGCAGTCACTACTTTGCACTCCTTGGCTTGGTGAGGTGAGCTTCTACTCCACCTTTCTGGCTTTTCATGAATGCTAATCTGCCTCTGAAAATTAACACTATTATGCCATAAGAACATCAGATTCTTAATTATTGTTATAAGCAAGATTTACCCACCCCTTTTGCAAACACACTTGCAATGATGCTACTTCTTTCTTCCTCCCCAAGGCTGTGGTATTAGATATTTACAGTGTCAAAGCAGAAGCAAGTCTCAGATGCAGATGTTCTGTATCTTAACGGGACGGCATCCTGTATCTGCCACACCAAATAAAGACTAGTCTTAAATGATGCTCAAAGAACAAGACACAGAGTGGTAAGGAAACCTGCAACGTAAAACTGTAAGTAGCTGGCAGAGTGAGTGAAATGCAGAGCACATGTCTTGTGTGTCATGACAGATGCAATCATCTTTAGGACTAAGCAAGAGGACATGTGTCACAGAAATGCAAAGATTGCATTTTCTTGTGAATTTTTTTTTCCAGCGGCAGAAGATATTAAAATATCCCAGGAATTTAGCCTGATTTCTAACTGAGAATAGATACAAATATCATAACAAATGCACATTATGTTATGAATAAATAAATATATTTTTTGGTTGTTCTTACTGTCTTCTAAATTGTGGTTAGAAACTGAATTCTTCAGCTGTAATTTCAGTGAGTGGTAGAAATTAGACTGAAATACTTCAGTGTGCTACATAACACTGAGAGATAATACATCCATCTTATGTTTATATATAAATCCTACTGATGAGGAACTAAATATCTTAGGGACCTAACTTTACCCTGTGAAAATTCAACAGCCCAGCTGCTCTGAGATGTTTATGCCCTACTGGAAGACACAAATACTTGGATGGAGAATTAGAGCCTCTCTGAATTAACAAAAAATTGTTCAGGGAAAAATTAGGCTACAGTCTCAGGAATACTTTTTCTTTTTTTTGTCTTTCATCTACAGAGGTAGCAGGTGTAGCCTTGACTTCTTTCATCTGCTATAGTGTTGAGCTAATTTGTTGCAGGTCAAGACCAATAAGTGTTTCTGTTTCTCTGCTCTTCTCTCTGCTGACAAGAGAGATGGGAGGACAGCTCAGGGGGCAGCTTGGTTGTTACACTCTGCTTCTTGATCACAAAATCACAGAATATATTTGTTGGAAGAAACTTTCAAGATCATCCACTCCAACCCTCAACCCAACACTGCAAGCTTGCTGCTAAATCACATCCCTAAGCACCAGGTCCACATGCCATTTAAATATCTCATGGGGTGGTGACTCCACCACTGCCCTGGGCAGACTATTCCAATGTTTAATAACCCTTTCAGTGTTTCATAATATCCAGCCTAAACCTTCTCTGGCGCAGCTTGCATCCATTTCCTCTACATGCTACCAGGGAGAAGAGACTGTCCACCTCCTCACTCCAACCTCCTTTCAGGTAGCTGCCGAGAGTGATAAGGTCTCCCCTCAGCTTCCCCTTCTCCAAACTGAACAAGCCCAGCTCCCTCAGCCACTCCTCATAGGACTTGCACTCTAGGCCCTTCATGAGCCTTGTTGCCCTTCTCTGGACCGGCTCCAGTACTTCCATGTCCTTCTTATAGTGAGGAGCCAGAACTGAACACAGTATTCGAGGTGCAGCCCCACCAGTGCCAAGTACAGGGAAATGCTGGCCACAGTGTTTCTAATACAAGC
>VWZK01016332.1:0-10947 GCA_013396935.1 Baryphthengus martii | reverse complement strand
GTTGGGGATGGGGGCGTTAATCCAGCCCCGCAGGAGGGCATGGGGAGGGGGGGCACGAGGGGCACGCACCACTTGCGTCACTCCCCCTCCCCTCCCCTCTACTCGTAGCTGTTGCTACGGCAACAAGGGGAGCCCGGAGCATCCCTGGGTACCGCCGGCCCCTCCCGCTGCTCCTGGCGGTGCTGGGGGCCGAGTCGTGTCCGGGAGAGCGTGAAGGTGTTCGAGGGGATGGTGGTTGTGTTGCAGAGACCCCCCTCCATGGGCTGCAGCCGATCTGGGACAGCACCCAGCACCCAACCCCAGCACTGCCCAGGCCCACAAACCCGAAGCTGTGGGGGAGGTGATGCCCCAGCCATGGGCTCAGGGCACCCCTGGCCACAGGACCAGGATCCTGCCTGGGGACACTGCCGGGAGCAGGGAGGCCTGTGGATCTGGCCTGGCCACGCTTCTGGCTCTCTGCCCATCGCTGCTGCCCTCCTGACCTTGCCACGGGCCGGCACCACGCGGGACTGGGTGCCCAGTGCCCAGCTCTGCCCACGCAGGCACATGGTGCCATCCTGGGCCTGGCTCCGAGTCACACACGTACAGCATCAGCTCCCGGCCTCGCAGCTGGGACCGGCTATATCCGCTCCCCTCCACCCTGTCATGGACCTATCTCTGCCATCCCCACCCCTAAGTCCCTGGCAAGGGGGTGGTGCCGGGGTTGGTGCCCTGGCATCCCTCCTGGACATGAGGACGGCAGAGGCACCATTGTTGGGGACAGGGAAGGATGTGCTGAGGCCTCTGGCCCTCCAGAGGTAAGTGGGGAGCAGTGGGGCTGGGTGGCAGGGTATGGGGACACACAGGAGGTGCAGGATGGGGACAGTCTGGGGCAGGAGAGCGATTGGCACCAGGCATGCACTAAGGTGGTCCTCAGGGTGAGCCCTGCATCCTCCAAACCCTGTCAGCTGCAGGCTGGGCACCCCCAGACCCCTACATTTAAGAAAGGATGGAGAAACAAGTGCGTGCCCAGTTTTGGGGACATCCAGCCTGAGGCAGAGGGGCTGAGGATGTGCTGAGGGACAACTGGTCCCGTGGGTAGCACTTTCCCCCCCCACGAGGGCATTGTTCAGCGCCGTGACCGGCACCGAAAGGGTCCCAGTGTCCTTTCCCCTTCCTCCTCCTGGCTGACCCTTCCCCACGCACCCACACCCACCCGGCAGGCAGTGGGGTCACCCTGGTGAGGGCTGAGTGGGCTGTTCCCCTGGCAATGCCCCATCCCTGGGCAGATGTCGGGGAGGGGACACGGTGGCCCCCATCCCTGCAANCTCCTTCGCCATCGCCGGCGATTGGGTGGCTGCGAGTGGCCTGATGTTGGGCCTGATCCTGCAGCACGGCAGCGGGGACCGTGCTGGGGCTGTACTGGGGCTGGATCCAGCCCAGGGTGCGGCGCAGGAGCGGGGGATTCCCATCCTCCATTCCGTGCGGGAGCCCGGCCAGGATGAGGGCAGCTATGCTCTTGGTCACTCCAAGGATGTGGCCCAGCCTTGCTGCCCCAGCCGGGTCCTGCTGGCCCAGGACCAGAGCCCTGGGGGAGGGGGTGTCAGCTCTTGGGGTCCCTCCTAAACCAAGCAATGACCCCTGACCTGGGGGGTACACCCAGAACCGGTGCCTGTCCCTCCCCTGCACCCTGGGGTAAAGGCAGGAGCCAACTCAGCCGGGTGGGTGCTGTGGGTCCTGGGGTCCCATTCATCACCCCACAGCCCGTCCTGGCCCCCCTGTGCCCCCCTGTTAGCCCGACTGCAGCCATGGCTGCGGGCCCGGCGTGGCGCCGGGGCAGCACTACGGGGTCTGCTCCTACCTCCACCTCTTCTATGAGGACTGTGCCGGGTCCAGAACTGATGGAGACAGGGATGGAGACGGGTCCTCACTCCACAGGGCTTGGGTCCCCCTCATCTGGAAGGTGAGACCTCAAAAACCCTTCCTCCTGCTCGGCGATGCGTCCCCCGCTCGCGTCCTCCCGTGGCATTTGGGTGGCCTTGCCCCTGGGTGAGCCCCTCCACGGGCACCCTGCTGCTGCTGGCGGGGGTCACCGCGCTGGCTGCCGGCTCCCTGGTGTCCCCCAAGCTGGAGGGGATCGGGGACGAGGAGCTGGTGGTGCTGGACACGCAGGCGGCGCGGCACAACCGGGGCGCCGGGTGCCATCGGGCTCCTCTCCCACGCCCTGGCCCCTCATTGCCCTGGGGAAGAGGAGCAGCAGCTCTTGCCCATCCTGTGTGGGGGCCCCTCGGCGCAGCCCCCCCAGCGGCACCACCTCTCCAGAGCTGTCCTTCAGCATCCCTCGTGTTCATGGCGTCCAGCCCTGGCCGGACACCCGAGGCCGGTGAGGTGACGGGTGCTGCCTGATCCGGGGTCAAGCCATGTGGCACGCGGGGAGCCGGCTGGGGCACCGGGAGCTGCTTTGTGATGAGCACCACAGAGCAGCTGTCACGGCTCCAGCATGGCCACCGTGTCCTGCTGCTCAGCAAAGGTGCCGAGGAAGCCGTTGGCTGGCGGCTCGGTGGCCGTGACTGTGTCAGAAACTCTGCAAATGACAAGTTTCATGTGGCTGCCACCGTCTGTCCCGCGTGGAACCAGAATCACGGAACCCAGAAATCACCACATCATTTTGGCTGGAAGAGCCCTTTCTGCTCCTGCAGTCCCAGCGCTGCCCCATCCCTGCCAGGGCACCACTGAGCCCTGTCCCTCAGCACCACAGCTCCACGCCTTGGAAACCCCTCCAGGGAGCAGGGGGACTCCAGCCCTGCCCTGGGCAGCCTGGCACAGGCCTGGACAGCCCTGCAGGGCAACAAATTGTTCCTCAGCTCCAACCTAAACCTCCTGTAGACAGCTGAGGCTGGTTCCTCTTGTCCTCAATCTTGTTCCTTGGGAGAAGAGCCTGACCCAGCCGTGACCAGTCCCCTCAGCACGGTGCTGCGCTGTGCCAAGCTGTGCCCCACCTGCCAGGCTGCCCAAGGGCAGTCAGGCGCTTGCTCAGATCACCATTTCCCTGGGTTTGGGTAAATAAAAGCCGTGTGACATTTCCCTGTGGGCCGCTCTCTCCCCTGGGTCCCCGTCAGGCTGGGCAGTGCCAGGGCAGGGCACACAGGGGCTCTGTGCCACCAGGAACCACAAAATCACCGAGGCTGGAAAAGACCTTTTAAGATCTGGTCCAACCACCGGCCTAGTCCAGCCGCCTGTGCCGTGCGGACCCTCCAGCCTTCCTCCCACGGTCAAACCCCCACCCTGACCCCTCCGCCGAGCCCCCAGCCTCCTCCCGCACCCCACGTGTCCCTGCCCAAGGGCTTTGAGCACTGCTCAGAACAGCGCTCGGCGAGGGGAGGCCACAGGGAATTAAAAATAGCCCCGGTAAAGCCATTGGGCAGCCTCGTGCCAGCCGGCACAGCCCGTGCCCAGTGTGGGGAAGGCGGCCGCGGCACCGTGGAGGTTGGCCGGGGGAAGTGGTGGCAGCCGGGCACCCAGCCCGGGCTCTCATCCCACAGCTGGGCACAGCGCCCAGGGCACGAAGGGGGTGGGAGGTTGGGCTGGTCAGAGCCCTGCTCTGCCCACCCCACCAGAGCTGCTGGCACGTGCCAGTCCTGGCCTGGAACTAAAGGGCAGCCGATGGCCGGAGAATCGGGCGCACGAGAGTCACTGAGCTCTGTGCCGGGGGACAGTGACCGTGGGTCGGTGACGGTGGGGCTGGCCTGGGCACCGTGGGGCTGTGCCAGCTCTGGGCCCCGGGTGCCACCAGAGCAGCTCTGGCCCTGCCAGCCCCACGCCACGGCCCCGAGGGAGGGGAGCGTGTTTAGTAACTGTTTATTTTACAGTTGTAAGGTGTGTACAAATCGGCATTTACAGGCGTCTGTAGGAGTCTGTACAGAGGAGGTGAAGCGCCCGAAGCCACCGTCTCCTCCCAGGCCCTTCCTCCCTCAGGGACGACGCAGGAACTAAAGTGCATCACGGCCAGAGAGTGGAGGGGGGAGCTCCAGCCATCCCTCCCTCGGGGCAGTGCACAGAGGGGTCCTGTGACCCCCCTGGCAGCACCCCCAGGTCACCACAGTCTCTCCTGCACCGGGAGTTTCTAAAGTGCTAAATCCTCCAGCCCCTCACCCTCCGTGGCCGTGGCCCCGGGAAGGGCCCTGCCTTGAGCTGCGCTGGCAGAGGGGACCCCGGGGCAGCCCGTCACCAGAGCCACTGACGCCGCTGGCACCAGGGAGGCACGGAGGGAACCGGTCTCAGCAGTCTGTCTCTGCCAGAGTGGATTTCAGCCGGCAAAGGGAGCTCCTCCGCTTTAGGGACATGTTGGCTGGGCTGACACTGTCCTCACACCAAGGGTCACAAAGGCACAGCCCCTCAGGAGCGAGGGGTCACCCAGCACAGCTCATCCTGAGGGGCAGCGGCTCAGGACAGGAGGGTGCTGAGCTTGCAGGGCACGAGTTTTCTTCTCTATCCTTAACCCCCTCACTCTTCCCCCGAGGGCCAGATTGGGACATGCAGCCCCTGGGGGCACGGTGGGGGGGCTTTGGGCACCAGGCAGCGGCGCTGAGAGGGGGGAAGGGGGCGGGTAAGGGCACTTGCGGGATGTTTGGCAGCTCAAGGGAGAGGTAGAGGCAGAGAGCGGCGATTGGCATCGGGACACCGAGCTGGAGAGAAAGGCTCTGCTCAGCTGGGAGTGCTGGGACTGCGCAGGGGGTGAGGAAAGAGGGTCCACGCAGGGGTCAGGGGGGACCTTTCTGGGAAGCTCCCTCCTCGGTGTTATGCGGAGAGGGACACACACCAAAGTGTGACCAGCTGGCGGGGGGAGATCGGTGACAGGTTTCCTACCGCAGTGACTTCTGTCCTGTGCGAAGCCTTTTGGGAGGTGGAAAAAGCCTTTCTCCGCCTTCCAGCCTGTTGCCAGAGCTGCAAAAAAACCAACCAGTCTGTGAGGGGTGTTCACGGTGCCGCTGGAGCTTGTGGTGAAGGGATGGGGCACCCGCCGGCACCGACCCCGGGCGGGGCGAGTGACACTCATCTCCAGCCTCGCTGAGCTACGACTGGGTGCCCGATGCCCAGAGAGCCCCAGAGACAGGAGCTGAGCTCCCCCTGCTCCGCTCCAGGCCCCTGGCCGCCACCTCCCAGCGGATCAGGCTGCAAAGAGGATGTGAGAGGAGCCAGAGGGGTGTTAGAGGCTGGGGAGAACCTCACGGCAGGGAGTGGGAAAGGTCTGGCTCTACTGCGAGGCTGGCTGTAGGAAAGGGAAGGGTGGGGCCAGGGGCTGCCCCGTGCCCCTGCAGTGTGGCAGCCCCTCGTCCTCCCACCCCACGGCACACTCGGGCCCAACGGTGCCACGATGCTTTCCTCCAGGCCAGGATCCGCCTTGGCTCCCACCGCTTATCCTGAAGAGAGAACACGGGATGGTTTCGGCACAGTCCGCGTGGGGTTCTCCGCTCCTACAGTCACCTGCGTGCGGCCCCAAGAGCTCGAGGCGTCCGTGGCTCCGGTTCCTCGGGCAGCGGCGGTGGCAGCGCCCATCTGCTCGGCCCTGCCCGGGGAGGGGGGAACGAGGTGTGGGGAACAATCCTGCCCGGCCGGTTCCCGTCGGTCTGCATCGCAAAGGCCAAAAGCGTCACCGGACGCGGCGAGAATACAAAACAATCTTCAGGCCGGTTGTTTCCGGACACGTCCTTTCCGCAGAGATCCCCCTCCCGCCAGGGAAAGACGTGGTGACAGCGAGGGCCCTTCCTCCGGCTTCAGGGGAAAATCTGCAGCTCGAACTTGGGTGCCCACTCCAGAGCGCTCTTCACCACGGCCAGGGCAGCTGCCCCCAGCGCCACCGTCAGCCCCATCACCGCCAGCTTGACAAAGCGGTTGGTCCTCGGCTTTGTCAAGATGGATTTTGTCCTCTCCTCCCCTCGGAGCCGCTCCCTGAAGCGCTGCCTCAACACAGTGTCTGGTCTCTGCTGCACCGACGCCAGCTCAAAGTCCTTAAAAGTGGAAGCCGCAGTTCTGCGAGAGAAGCGGAGGGTCAAGGAGCGTCCCCAGCCTTGGGACCAGCCTCCTGCCGGGGAGGAAGATCGTCCCGAGGAAACGAGACCCGGCAAGGGGATGTAGAGAAGGGGTGGCCCGTCCCGCACTCACCGTTCCGCCTGCTGCTGAGCCGCCTCCCGGGCCAGTTCGGACGGTGGGAACTGGACAAAAAGGTCCCCAGCTCTGCTGATCAGAGTTTCGTAAGGAAGGTCCTGCGGGATCTGGGACAGGAGGTGGTGGACAGAGGCCATGTCGCACTCGCAGTCCAGAACTTCCTGCTCCCGGTAGAGCACGATCTGCGGAGAGGAGCGAGAGGCCTGAGGACCACTCCCCGTCACTTCCTTCACAGCCAAGAGAGAAAAACATTTCTCTTCTAGCTCACAGAGCTGCCCTCCCTCTAGGGGACAGGCCGCAGGGAACCATCCCCCATCTGGGAAAAGAAACACCCAACCCTTCCCGAGAACCACCAGCAGATCTGGACACCTCCAGGCTGCCTTGAGCTCTCCTGGATCCCACCCACCCTCTGCATCCCTGGCCTCGGGGTGTCCGTCCCTCTGCAGCCCCAAACCCCGGAGCGGTTCGGTGAATCCCCCATCGCTCTGCCCAGTACCTACCACAGCAGCAAAATAAATGGGCATCAGCGGGTGGCAGGCCAGGAAAAAGTCATATAATCGCACCACGTGCCGGAAGTCGGAGAGAACGTGCCCGAACCAGGTGATGAGCCAGCTGAGAGCAAAGATGGTGCCCACCTCCGCGCTGCGCAGAGAGAAAGCGCCGTGAGGTCAGCCGCGCCGGCAGCTCCAGGGGGACAGCGCTGCAATGCTCCTGAGCCACCCCCCGCGCTGCTCCTCCTCCATACTGGGAAGGGGAGACAGCCCAGAGCCCAGCCCACAGCCAGGGACAAAGTAGGACTTGCCTCACACCCAGCGGGGTCCACACTAAAGGTCCACGTTTTCTGCTGTAGCAGAAACTGAGGGTGGGATGCCCCCCGTGACAGCGGCACAGGGACTTGAGGACACCCAAGTCCTGCAGCACAGGCACCTTCTCTGATTCCTTTCCACCCTAAAGGTTTGGTGGCTCCTGGGAGTTTGGCACCAAGCCTGGCACCCAAGGACATCCCGGTCGTGACATGTGACGGAGACGCTCACCCAGAAAAGGGCCCTGGGCTGAACCTTCCCACTCACCGTCCGGTTCCTGCTTTCTTCTGCCCAGACTACGCTTGGGTGTCCCTACTGCAAAATCTGGGGATTATCGCCAGAACTACCAACCAACTACAGCAAGGCGACACCAAACACAACACCGGGCACCCGAAGCGGCTGCGGCAGCTTCGTGTGGCACTGCCCGTGACCCCCCGTCACCTTCCCAATAGTGACTGCAGACTGGGGGGGCATGAGGATGGCACTTGTGTAGAATTCCTCCAGAGAGGGCCTGCTCGGGAGCAGAGCGCCCCGTGGCTTTGGGCTGTCACCTTTCGCTCTTGACTCGCTCGTAGGGAGCCCCCGTGGTGCTGGGGACGCGCTGGTGCAAACGGCCCCCTGAACAGTAACGTTGAGACTGGGAGGGGAGAGCCAGGAGGGTCCAGGGGACGGCCCCACCTACCTCTGCATGAAGTCGTGCACCTCAGGGTTCACCTGGTCTATGATGGGCATCAGGTAATTCAAGATGTGCTTGGTGTTGTCCATCGTTGGGTCCATAAAATCCCTGAGGAATGATGTAACGGTTCCGTGACCGCGGCAGCCAGCTCTCCCCGCGGGGAGCCAGCCCGAGGGGAAATTAAAATCCTTGCAATCAACAGCTTTGCTGGCAGCTCTGGCCCCAAGGAGCTCTGTCTGTCTGGGACAGTCCCTCTTCTCCTGCCTCTCTGGGTTGATCCGAAGGGAATCCCCAGCCCCACTCCTGCTTTGGCCGCAGCGCACACGGGAATCACAAAGCCTTTCCCAAACCTAACCCCGGGCTGGGAGAGGAGGGAGAATCCCTCCAGGACCCCCCCAGCCGAGGGCTTGTTCTCTTCTCAGCCCCGAGTCGCTCGGCGTGGGGCTCTGGACACCGGTGGGTGGTACCGAGCCCCCCGCCCAGTTTCAGGCAAGTAGGGGGCACCGGTGCTGAGCCGGTGCCCTGGAGAGCAGAGAGCCATGAATAACGCAGGGGCACCGGCTCTTCCAGCTTCAAGAGATGCTACGAACGAACCCTCAGCCTCCACTTATCCCTGCCCCAGCGCAGAGCTCCCCGCAGAGCCGCGTGCGGTGGTGCGGTCACGCTGCTCGCCCACAGCACCCCGCCGGGCCCTGACCCGAGGCTCTGCCTCCCAGGATCCTCTTCCAGGCGCAGCCTCATCTGCAGAGCTGCCCTCACAGCCCGAGGACGCGCAGGAGGCTCCTCTCCTCCAGCTGCACCCACCCAGTACCTGAGATGATGTGTCGAGAGCTTCTCCACCAGGGCGGTGGCCAGTCTGTCCCCCACCACCAGCAGGAAGGTGACCACGATGTCGTGGTAGCCCTGGTAGTAGTGCAGCTGAGGGTTGCGCTTCAGCACGTGGAGGATGATATCGATCAGCTCCTCCTGCAAACCTTCCCTCTGGTCATCTGGCATCCCTGCGGGGACAGAGCGGGTGGCGATGGGATGGGCTGTGTCACCTACCGGTGTCTGCAGGTAGGGCAGGGAGTGTCCCCCTGCACTGGGGAGGCTGCCCCTTGAACCCGGGGGTCACNGGGCTGGGGCAGCGCTGGGACTGCAGGAGCTGAAAGGGCTCCTCCCATCAAAACGCTTCCACAATCCTACAATTCCATGCCAGGAGAGGACCTGCGCATTTACCAACTGGCCTGATCCCAGGGGATGTGGTGCAAAGGGGAGGGGGTTAAAATCAGCAGAAAAAGCATCCCAAGTCCTAATCCTGCCCCACGGAACTGGGATGCCCAGGGCAGCCGGGCAGTTGCTGTTTAGCTTGCGGAGCTGCGGTGCCCCTGCCAGCCAGGAGCCGCCCTGGGGGACAGGAGCAGGCCCCCTGCTGCTCGTGCAGAGCTGCGGGGGACAAACTGTGGGGAGCCAGCTGCGCTGCTCGACCGGCAACGCTGAGGACATCGGAGTCATTTTCATGTCCCAGGAGTTCTATCAAAAATGCAGCAGGACCCATTTTCACAGAAACTGGGCCATCTGCCTCAGCCTGCGGGGCCTCCGTCGGCACAACCTGGGATCAGCGCCCCGCTCACAACATGAGATGTCACAGAAAAAGCCCCGTTCGCACCGCTCGCGGTGGCTGCCGGATTCTGGCCGTCCTTGCCGACGGAGAAAACGCCCAAAGGCCAAGCAGAACGTCCCGGAGGGGACCCTGCAGTGACAAAGTTCTCCTGTTCCTCTGCTTTGCCGATGTGTCTAAAAATAGTCAGGAGGCCGCCATCCAAGGGCAAAAAAACCCGTCCGAGCGGAGCCCTCAGGAGCCGGCGTCTGCACTCGGCAGAGAATCGGAGCGACGCGGTCGCTTACACCAAATCCCGGCGGCAGAAGGGGGAGCGGATTCCGGTCGGGTAGGAATAACGACCACTCCGCAGCGGGGGAGCTGCTGGATTGTCTCAGAAACAGCACAACGAGGCAGCGGCCGCCCGACAGAGCCGAGCAACTGCCAAAACATTTCGCTTCTAACGGTTCAGGGTTCTCTTCAACTCGGTGTGTGCCCCCGATCCCGGGACTGGTTTACACCAGAAACGGTTCCAACTGCTGAGAATCCCGCCCCGGAGCCAGAGCGCGGTTAAAACACCCGGAAGCAAACGGGACGTTTCCCAAGCACTCAGCCTGTCCCAACCTCACCGTGGCCGCAGCAGGCGAGGGGCGGGCAGGATCCGGGCTGCTCTGCACCATGACCGCCGCCTGGTCCCAGTCTGCTGGCAGAGGGGTCACTGGGGCCAGGCGAAGGGTAACGCTCCAGCCCCTCCAGCTCCTTCTGGAAGCAAGGGGCCTAAAACTGAGCCCAGGATTTGAGGGGCGGCCTCCTCGGTGGCCAGTCCAGGGGAACAATCCCTGCCCTGGCCCTGCTGCCCCCCCAGTGCTGCCCCAGCCAGGATGCTGGGGGCTTCTTGTCCCCCTGGGCACTCTCTGGCTCATCTCCGGCTGCCCGGCGACCAACCCCCCCCAGGTCCTCTTCCGCTGGGCGGTTTCCAGCCATTCTCCCCCAGCTCGGAGCGCTGCAGGGGGTTGGTGTGAGCCGAGGACAGGCTCCCAGAGCAATGGAGCATCACCTGCTGCATCCCCCTGAGTAAGGTCTGAGCCGGGAGGAGCCCCACGGCACAGACCTTCCCTCTCACCTGGCGGGAAACGGCGCAGGGATCGCCGCACGTCCAGTAACACTTGCTGGTAATCTTTATTGTCCTCTCGCAGCTCCTTTCCTGCTGAGAAAAAGAGGAACGTGATTAAGACCGGGTGGGGTAAAGGAAGAGAGCTGGGCCAGGAGCCAGGAGAGACCCTGCTGAAGGTGTCCCAGGCCAGCCCTGTCCCCTCACAGACACCGACAGGACTTCGGTGCTGGGGAACGAGACTGACATTTCTGCAGACATCATTCACTAACATGTTTAAACTGACAGCACTCCCAGAAACATCTCTGCTCCACTGCTTTGCTGCGCAGTTCGAAGAGTACTCAGCATGATACACCGCGGAGACCACAAAGAATAGTTTTAAGAGAAATAATTTAGAAGAACTCCCTACCCACGGGTCACTACGATAGTTAAAAGAGAAGAGCCCTGGCTGGCACTGAGGTATCTGTGCGACCACGGGGAATTAAACACTGTCTCCCAGCAGCTCCGGTCACCTCACACAACGTGGCTCTCGCCTGACAGGGGGATGCACGTTTCTGAACGGCCACAGATCCTGGAGCAACAACAGCATCCGTCTCGGGGACACCAGCTGGAAAACCTGCAGGACTTGGAGCTT
>VWZK01016327.1:0-11372 GCA_013396935.1 Baryphthengus martii | reverse complement strand
AAGGGCAAGATTGGGTTGGCCTCTGTGTTAGCCACCAGGAAGATCTTTTAGCATCACTGCTGGCTGCAACGCAGTAGGTGTTGAGTGGTGGGGATACATGCCATACCAGACCTTGATATGAGGGATAGCCCCCTCTGTTGTAAGAGGGCCATCCAGGAGGGGAGGCCAGGCCAAGCACATCCTAAAAGGCTGAGAACTAAAGTAGAAATGTGAAACAGCTGCCATTTATGTGGTGATTAGAGGGTGGAGATAAAAGGCCAATAGAGTGCCTTATTAGGAGTTGCTGCTGCTGGAGGGAGCTGCTGCTGCTGCTGGAGGGGTTTGTGGAGTGAGGAACAATGAGGGTAATGGATTGGGTAATGTATCTTTCTGGTATTTGTTGGATTGGTTTGTGCCTGGCTATGTTGGGATATGGGACATGGTTGATATGTCGTTATGTTGTTGTATTTTTGTCTCAGCTTGCCTTTTCTGTTGTGTCACCTGCAGTGAGTGGGTTTATTTCTTCCTTTGCTCCCCCGTGGTTGGCCATGCTATATTGTTTCTGGGGTCCGTAGAAACAGGTAATAAAACCTGCATGAGTTTCTCTGTATGTTTTCTGCAGATGGCTGCGTCCTTTTTGCTGGGCCATGTAGTTAGCAAAACAGCCTTCAATCCTGATAAGAGTGTTCCTGAATCCAGTAACAGAATCCAGCTCCTGAACTCAGTTCCCGTCTACTGCTGGGCCCTATCTGGGACTTTCCTTCACAACATCAGTGGTGATGGTGATGTACTTGCCATCAGGGGGATTTGGATTCAATACTGGGTCTGTATTTATTAATATTTCATTTTATTTTTATTATTATTACTTCTCCATTTTCATTAAAGCTATTCTAGTTTCCTTTTCTAATTGATAAGTCTTTCTTCCTGATTCCTTTTCTCTTCCCCTTTGGGGAGGGAGGGGGGTTAACAGGGAGAATCAGTTAGGTTTAGTGGGCTGCCCTAACCCTAAACCATGACACTGCGTTTAATATGGCAGCTTGACATACAACAGTGATGTGAATAGAAGTGTAAGCTAAGCAGAGTGTGGGACAGCAATGACTGGTCTGCAGGCAAGGAAAGGAAGGGGCAAAGCAAATGGAATAGTGTGGGAGAAGTGAGGAAGCAGCTCATGGAACAACAGGAACAGAAGACAATGAGCCTCAGACTCAGAGGCAGAGACTGCAAACCACTCAACAGGAATAAAGTATTTTTGACTTCTATTGAGAAGTTTTTCTATTTCTTTCTACATATTTGCTGGGTTTTTTTGTATTTCTCCTGTTTAAAATAAGTGTTCATAGCTATTTCTTGTGTGTTTTATTTTTAGAGAACTAGCAGTAGGTAGGAACCCATATTTCTGAGTTGCTGCTTCAGGTTTAAGTGTTCAGCTGTGAGCTCTATAGTTTGAAATTTTTCTGCTTTCACATTGCTCTCTTAAAGAAATTTCATTACCGAAAACAAAGATGATTGCAAAAATTAGCCAAGGGCATTAACTGAAAGGAGTTGCTGTTTAATATTTCTCTCTAAATAGCATTAATCACAGTGTTTGTCTTCTCAAGAGACTAGCTGTTTAGTCTGTTCAAGAAATACACACCTACTAGACAAGAAGCTGAATGAATAAATAAATGTTGCTACTTATGTGAGAAATATAAACATATAAGTTATATAAGCTTATATATGTATTTGGAATATATTCAGTATATTCACTGAATTTGAAATACAGATATATATTTCAAGTATATAAAAATATATTGGATGTGTGTATATATATATAATGTATTTTAAAATATATTTCAAATTTAGTGTTTAAAGGACTGGACTGAATTTCCAAAGCAGAGCTTTTAGCCTGTCACAGGACTTGTACATGCTAGAGAGAAGCAGTCCCCAAAGAGTCTATTCGTAATCATTCCTCTAGAGCTTCTTGGAGTTAGGGTAGTTTCAGACTAGATCTTTATTCTACAGCTGGTCTTCCAGAAGAAACTGCTACTTAACACTAGTTTCAATGGATTAATCTAGAAGTACAAATATTGTTAAGCCACAGGTAAAACATCGGTAGTTTAGGAAGTAGGCTGACCTCAGCTGTTAGACATACCCAATGACAGTGGTAAAATAAGTTGTAATGTACATTCTGTGAACAATTCCCACAGGTTTTCCTCAGCCCTTTCTCCTACTTCCAGAATTCCTTATCATGAATAATAGTGAGGTGACATCAGGAATAAAAAAGATAGCCTAAAAGTACCATTTATTTTGTTTCATATGTAGAGGTTAGCTGTCTATGTCACTAGAAAATGTATTTGGAATCTCCATGACCCTTTTTTTTTTAATAATTCACTCAAATGCAAAGGCATTTCTTACCTGGATAGCAGTGAGGTCCATCCCCATGGAAACTTCCTAATCCTCAATAAAATCTTACTGTGTTTTGGTTTCCCCCCTTGCTGAGCATGAATGGCACATGTCAGCACTGTGTCCAGCACCATGACACACTGGGACAAGATGTACACACTGACAGAACTAGACTACACTGCCTAGTGGGTATCCCCATCAGCTAAAAACTGCTGGAGCCACAGTTTCAGTGACATTTGCCTCATTGTGACTAGACTGATTTCACTTTTTTTCACTTTAAATCCCTCTTTTTGGGGCTTTCAATGCTTGCTTCTGACTTAATTCTTAGCATGTGACAATATGAGGTTTGGAAACACCTGAACTCACACTTTCTCCTGCTAAATCAGAATTGCAGCATGTACAACTGTTGCATATAGCAGAAATCTTTTAAAGTACATGCTATTCTGTAATCTACAGCTTCTTCAGAAAATTTACAGCTATCAGAGTAGTCTCCTGTTAGCAAGGATCAGAGGAGTTCTGGGGAATATGTAAAATCTCTGAAAATACCAGGTTCAGCCACAGCAAAATCATTTCTATGGTGCACAGCCATGTGGCAGCCCTCCGAAGCAGGAGGTTAAGTGGAGAGATTGATGTGAATACTTCCTCAAAGCCAGTGAAGAGCTCAACATAATTAAAGCAGAATTAATTCCTGGTTTGAGATTCAGAGGTCTCATCTGTACCAGCATCAGAAAATATTCCAGATCAGTGGATCTCTATATAGTCAGCACACAGCCATCAGATTTTGGCATATTATTGGTTCAGGCCAAGTAACAGATCTCCCAAAGAATTCACGAGTATTTGACAGAAGGGTGCCTCCCTCATGCCCCCTCCCAGTTTTGAGGTCATACTTTTAATTGTTGCTTGCTAACAGCCTCAGAGCCAGGGAAAAGTACTTGGCACATTTAATTTGCTAGTATCAATAGAGCTGGAGGGTCTAGAGAGAATGGTCAGAAGTATAGCAGATATCAGACATCATCTGAACTACTGCGGCTCTTTAAGCTTATAGGGATTGCAATACACACAGCCAATAATTAAATGCAAGAAAACTTGAAATACAGCTTGAAAGCATTCTACTGATTTATTTAAAAATCTATATATGTTGATTAGAAACTAGAGGAACACAACTCCAAACTAAAACAAAGTACAGTAATTCTGCAAAGTGTATATTTTATAGCGTATGTAAGTACATATCCCCCATATCATGCTCAGATTTTTAAAGATATTTTAATTGTACTTTAGCCAATGAATTATTTCCAACACAAACATAAAGCAATAACAAAACCAGCAATAAGCTTACCAATACTTACAACTTTAATTTTCTAGTAAAAGAATATAAGACCATTAGTGAGCTCAGAACATTGTCCCTCTGGAGTAAAATAAAATGGCTTAATATTTTTGGAGCTGCTCAGAGCATAGAGCTACTGTATTTTCCCAAATTAAAGTATTTTCATTTCATTGTGTTGAGGAAATAATCTCTCAAGTATTTATAATGCATAGATACATAACAATCAGTATTTTTGCTTAATAGTGCGTAGAAAATAGGATAATGGATTTTTGAAATGTAAGCTTCAGCAGCTTCAGGGACCTGAGGAGGTAATATACAGCCAAAGTGTTTGAATGGCCTCTTAAAATTAGTTTCTTGGTTTACACAAGATGTAATATGCAAAGACATGGTCCGTCGATCTTATCTCTCCATTTTAAAAGTTTGCTATCCATGTTGGCAGCTTAACTCTTTGTACATTACAGTCCTTTTTCATTCATAAACACCTCAGAAAACCTCACTAACCGTCATGCTACAGGAAAAGTGGAAAGGGCAGAAATAGAAGAAAGCATTCTGAAATGTCGGCACAGAAGGAAAACCAATTACAATCAGAAACCATTTTAGAATTCAAACACAGTATGGGGAATGCAGGTGAAATGAAGATCTGAAAAAAATCCCTACTGATCTCTTCATGAAGGCGAGAGAGGTCACAAAAAGCAACAGCATAAATATATATTAAATAAATTGCTGGTTCTGAGACATTTAACTACCTTCAGTTAAATCAGGAAGAAAAATTTATCAGACTGTGCCACAGAAGTTTGCAGGTCATTGATTCCCAACAAGAACAAAGCTTTTGAAAGATCCAACTTTCATTTCTTAAAGCAGGAAAAGGTAAGAAGTAGTTGAAATATTTAAATCAGATTTTTGTGTTCTCCAGTTAAACATTCAATTTTGATGAATCTTTAGGCCCTGCCTGGGATCAGTTATTAATGGGCCTTGGTAGCCTAAGAGAAAGAGAGCGACATTGAAGAGGTTGATCTAAGTTCACTGCACCATAGTGAATTATAAGCCGGAGCAATTCACTCAGCTTAGATTGCATGGTCTGACAGGGCAAAAAGGAGTACACCGCAGAACAGAAAATCAGGCTCCCTCATAGCCAGTAAGTGCACAAAATACTAACAGCACAGCCTTTTCAGCAAGAGACAATTAATACAGTAGATGCGGAATAAGACACCGTTTCGGCATCCTGCCTTTAAATAGAACTGCTGTAAGGAAGATTGTTAAAACGTTCCGACTGGAACAGCATACAAAGAAGCAAAGCATAAGCTTTCTGCAGAGAGGAAGCAGCACCTCCCAGAACAGCAGCCAGCTGCATAAAGATGGCAGCAGCTACAATCAAGGAAAGTTCTGATCACCAGGAATGATTTGAGATGCATCAGCATCAACAGCACTTCTTCACAAAACTTGTTAGGGAAAATTTCAGGATTGGATGTATCTGATATAATTTTGGGCATATACTTGTTTGACTTCTGAGATGATCCCCCAAGTTACTCAAGCAGCCAGTGTCAGAGAAACAGCAAATTTTAAAAACATAATTCATTTGAATCCTTTAAAATGCCTATTTTTAAGAAGAGATGAACTCCACCTTAGAAATTACTTTCCATCTTTGCATCAACTGCAAAAGTCCACATGAATCACTCCAATGTAGCTTAGATAAGTTGCATAACATTAGTCAAATGTATTCTAATTCAGGCATCACTCTGCTCATGAAGGCAGAAACAAAAGACGTACATAGAGAAAACAAAAATGCAGTTTAAGAGAACAAACAAAATGAAAGTAAATTAAATGAAAGAAACTCAAAGCCTAAAAACCGAGAGAAGACAATCAAATAGCAAGTAAGTTTGTGAGATCGTGCTAAACCCTATGACAAAGTAGAAATATCAGAACCTTAAACCTTCTGTGAAAATGCATTCAAGAAATGTCACATCTATGCTGCAAGTCATGCATAGGTTTGTTTATGCTGAAGAAATAATTACATCCTGCTTCTGGATTACTATTCCCATTATCTCATACTACTTTTTTTCAAGGACCTGAAAAAGCAACTGCTGAACAAGCAGGCCAGTGTGTAATGTTGATACCTACTAGACATAGGTTCCAACTTTGATAATGACAGGAGATAAATCGCAATTAGATTGTTAAGAGTTTAAATATTTTGCAAAAGAGAATGCTTTTAAGCACAGCACAATGACTGTGCCCACATCTGCAAGTGGGAAGCAGACCCATAGGGAAAATCTTGGTACTCAGAACCCTGCACACACACTATAATCCTAACAAAGTGCTCTTATGTAAAAACACTGTAATAGCTACACAGATTTTGGTGGAAAAAAATGAGTTTGGGCCAGCTGATACAGGCTACGGTTGCTAGATCATTAATCTTGCATGCTCTTTATGTAATATTGACTGTGAAAGGCACTGTCATATATCTAGCTGTGATCAGGCGTTTATCTTAATAAATAGATGGTAGTAAACACATATACTGCATATATGAATAGAAAAGTGTTGGCTTCCATCTTTCTTTCATGAGAGGTATCTTTACGACTGAGAGGTGATTTTGCATTACTATGGATGTTTTCTGCTATCTGCTACGGAATAACTTTGTGCTTCTGAGCAAACATTTGGGGCTGTCCTCCCTGCTGTGCACTGCTGGGTAACCAAGCGAGTGTGCGAGTGTGCCGTTGAAGTGAGTGAAGAAGTGCATACTGTGTGAGCAGCTGCCTGCTACTGACACAAGCAGCTTGATTTTGTTAATAACAGCTTAATGACTAAACGGGGTTCTAAGAAACTCTGATTGTGATCTGTGTTATCCCCCAGCTCAACATCCTATCAGAGAAAGGAGATTACAATGGTCCATTCAACCTACATTTAGCTATCTCAAAGAAGCTGCCTAGAGCCTCTGCAAACACCAGACAAACATATCAACTTCTAATGAGTTTCACACCTTTGGTGCTTACTGTTCTTTCTCTTTTGACTATTGAGAAGGCTTGGGTAGGCCTGGAATAGTTATAAAGCTTTATAGATGGTTGAAGCAGGATGAAACCTTGCCACAGTATTGCCAAAATCATATATAAAACCCTTGCAGTGAGGTTACTTTCTTCACAGTGGAGAGGTATGTATATCACACATACAAGAATTAGATCCAAAAATACTTCTTAGGGGGAGTTACTTGTCTTAGAATGTTCAGCATTTCCCTTCACACTGACAAGGAACAAACGAAAAGTTTTGTTACAGTCCTGCTGTTGTCCGTGCTCTAAAATTAGAAATCCTGAGTACCCCAAATTCCTTAGTTGTACAAAATCCTCAGTGAATGAATCAATTTAGAGAATAACATTTCTGTTACTACATGTGATAGTGGCTAAAGTAAGCTGAAAGGCATTTGGGTAGTTAACAGATAGGTAGAAGCTTTGTATAGGAAAATGGTGAAAATCTGAGAGTCTCAGGGAGATCCTATCTTAGCTTTTGTACTGAAGACAAGGAGGCACCACAGCTACGGCTGGTGTGGGTACTAGTCACACACCCCCATACCCCCCCGAAGAGGTCAGAAGTTTACTGGTGAGGAAGACTTCCGGCCTTCGCGAGGAAGACTACTAGCCTTCATCCAACGACCCCCAGAGGCGACCCAGCGACCACCGAAGAGTCATACAGCACGTGTGCGGGGAGGCGGGACGAAATGTAAACTATCTGTTGAATATTCTGATGAGTTCATGGAAGTATAATGAATATGCATGTTTTGTAACTATAAAAGCAAACAAGTTTGAGTCCATGAGGTGCATATTTGGAGGAATGATCCCCTATGCACCCGGCGTTGCAATAAAGAATACCAATTTAATAGCCTCATTGACTACTGAGTGAAATTTCTTCGAATCACATGCCTGGATTAAAAAATTCTTATGACTAATAAGAACTACTATACAACCATGAGCATAGTCAAAAACATCAGATGAAGCAGGTTATACTCACCTTTGAATAGTGAATATGCTTTGAACCTTTAAACTTTTTACACTGATGTTGAAATTTACATCTCTTAGTTCCAGTGGAACATAACATTAAAAGGTGTCATGAGACTGCACAGCTTGACAATCTGTAAATCATCGACCATAAACCTTCACTTTGTTTATTCTCTTTTAGGTCTAATAATACAAATTTGAACTAAATAACACTTGCATTTTTAGTAACACTTGTATTTAAGGCTGAGACCTGCATCTGTTCAGTCTGGAGAAGAGAAGGCTGAGAGGGGTTCTTATTAATGTTTACAAATATCTGAAGGATGAGTGTCAAGTAGAAGGGGCCAGTCTCTTTTCAGTGGTGCCCTGTGATAGGATGAGGGGCAACAGGCACAAACTGGATCAGAGGAAGTTCCACCTTAACATGAAGAAAAACTGCTTCACTGTGAGACTGACGGGAGCCTGGAATAGGCTGCCCAGAGAGGTTGTGGAGTCTCCTTCTCTAGAGGCCTGCCTCGATGCATTCCTGTATGGCCTGCCCTAGATGATCCTGCTCTGGCAGGAGGCTTGGACTTGATGATCTCCAGAGGTCCCTTCTAATGCCTACCATTCTGTGATTCTACGATTTTACTTCTCAGTGGCTCTAATCTGATACTTAAACTTAGTGACATTTTTTTCCCAGGATAAGGACAAATAAGAGATTAGAGTAAACTGGTGGAGAAAGAAGGTAGAGAATAGCTAAGCATTTCAAAAGGAACTGGGAGTGTATTTCTTTCAAGCCTATCAACCTTGCTATCATGTTCAGATTTAAGGTTGTTTTTTTTTTTAAATAAAATTGTCTGTGTTGTTCTATTTACTGTATCAACTATGGTGGAACGGAGCTACATTAAATGATTGATGGGTCTGTTGCAGTCCTAAGAATAGTCATAAAACAGACCAAAAATGTTAATATACTCTCATGTGTGTGCTTTTTCATTGAATTTAAGAGTCCTTGAGTTCCAAATATTTAAACAAATAATCTCAAAAATATTTGTAATTTCCTAATTGTGTTGTCCAAGGTATCAGTAAAAGAATTAATTTGCAATCTCAATATTCTTAAAATCTTTACACTTGTTGGTCTGCTGTTTGTGATTTCCATTACCTGTTTTCCCCAAAGGTCACCTATGAGCCTGTTTGCTTTTCACGGGATTACAAATACAGTTTGGTCACAGACCTGCAGTAGCTACATCTCATCTTTCTTTCCTAATTCATTCTGTTTACTTCTCCATGGCATATTCTCTGAGGATTTCATGCTTCCTCTTGCTGCATCACCATTATAAAACTAAAAAAATGCTGGGCTTTTTTCACAGTGCTGATCTCACTTTTTTTTTTTTTTTCCCCTTATCTTAAACCTTGAGTATTGTGATCATTACTATAGCCTCCTCAGTTCTGAGTGTGAGCCAGTGTGATAGAGAACAATAATGTCTTTCACGGCACCTACCCCGCTGTAATGGCATCCCATTGCTGAGACACTGGGGTTAAAATGAAATCACATTGATGGTAATTTATAATTGCTCTTCTTAGGTTATTTTGGTGATTAGTTTATTGTTTATACTTCACTATTTCCTCTATTGTTGATAATTATTTCTACATGAACATGTTTCTTTACATGAAACATTGAAATATTTTAACTTCTCCTTTTAAAAAACCCTAATACCATAGTTTCCTTAAATAAAATCTTGCATTTGTTTCAAATCATAGTATTTTCCTTATCTATTCAAATATTCTGTTACAGTAGGCTTTGGAGTTCAAGTTATAGACACTACTTAATCTCTTAAGAAATTATTTCATTAGGTTTCTGATGTATTTTATATAGGGAGGAGCTAATGCCTCCAAGATTTAAAGAGTTTCACCTTTGCCTTGAACATGTTAGAGATAATTTTGTAGATAGTACTCTCTGAGATCCAGCCCTCAGTATGTCAGCACAGATGCCTGAAAATACTAGTCCTTGCGATTGCTTGTATTGGGTTTGGGTGAGATGGAGTTAATGTTCTTCATAGCAGCTCTTATGGTGCTGTGCTTTGTATTGGAAGGCAGATAAGATGCCGGTGTGGCTGCTGCTGAGCAGCACTCGCAAAGCACCAAGGCTGGCTTTCCAACATCTTCTCCCCCCTCTCCCTCCCCCAGTGAGATGGAGTAGGCAAGATCTTGGGAGGGGACACAGTCAGGACAGCTGACCCAAACTGACCAAAGAGATATTGCACACCGTGTAACATCAGCTCAAGTATAAAAGGGAGAGAAAGGAGGAAGGGTCATCTGTTTGTGAAGATGCTTGTCCTCTGAGCAACCGCTACATGCACCAGAGCCCTGCTTCCTGGGAAAGATTAGACATCTCCTGCTGATGGGAAGCAGAGAATAAAATCTTGTTTTGCTTCGCTTTTCATGCACGTGCAGCTTGGTTTTTTGCCTTTTCCTATTAAGCTGCTTTTATCATACCCCACAGGCTCTTCCCATCTTATTCTCTGCCCCCTTCTCATGCTGAGGGAAGTTGGCAGGGGGGAGTGATAGAGCAACTTGGTGGGTACCTGGTGCTCTGCCAAGGTCAACCCACCACATCACTTCAGTTTGATAGCTGATTCGTATAAATGTTTATGCTATGTGTGTTGAGAAAGAAGGAGCAATACTAAGAAAATGCAGAACCCTTACTTGGAACATCGGTTTGTTCTCAGCAGGAAAAAAGAACTACAAAGAGCCCCTAATGTTACTAACTGGTTGTCTCCATTTAGGGTTTAGGGCAAACTCCACAGAGCAGAATTGCTGTGGGCCCCCTCTCTCCCTCCCCCTTCCCTCCCAAGGGAGGATACAAAGGGAAAAGAGGAAGGAAGCGCCTCACACCAAACTGGAAGTGGGATATACAAAAATATACAAAACCAGTCCTGGGATGGCGATGGATTGTGCAGAGCACGTGGAGCCAGGCCTAGCTGAGCTAAATTGTGGTCCCACAGCAGCAGAGTCCAAGGAAAGGAGAAAGAAAGCAGTAAAACGCAACACTTCCTGTCCTTTTATAGAGTGTAGAAGGGAAGGGGAGGGAATACCAGGTGTTCATGTGCCCCCCCCCCCAATTTGTTAACTCTTAAAGTACAACACTGGTGGACAGTCGTCTTTGTCTGCTACATGGCTGGGTTGCAGGTGAGGAAAATAAAGGCTGCTTTTTCTATTGCCACTCCAGGTGTACAAAACTGCCATAAACCCAGCTGAGTTTATGTTGAAGGATTATCTGGGAATAGTCTTGTAGTAGCTTCTGCACAAGATCTTTGTGGCTTTTATAGGTTGTGTGAACAAGAAAAAGGGAGAGAAGGATAGCACCCTGTTGGAATCAGAAAGCACAGAAACATTTGAAAGTAGAAAACACAAACCATTGAAACTCATCACTGTTGATAAGCATCTAGTGTCTAAAGCAGACACTGAGGCAGGGTGGAGATCCCATGGCCTGTGTCGTGCAGACACTGAATGTGGATTGAAACCAGGTGTGGTCCAGACCCCCATTCTCTGGCTTATCTCAGTAGTTGACTGTTCCCAGCAGAAGCGATCAAGGCTGGAAAGCGCATCAAGAGGTGTTCTGTGCATCTGATAAGCACACTTAATGGTTTGCCTACAGTCACATCTCCACACTTCAAAATTTTGCACATTAATGGGAAACTGAGTTATAAATGTGGGTCCTATTTCGGACCTGA
>VWZK01016323.1:122835-153815 GCA_013396935.1 Baryphthengus martii | reverse complement strand
ACCCGTGCGCCCCTCGGCCTCCAGGGCCTTTCCTGCCGCTGCTGCTGGCGCGGCCCTGACACCCGGCCCTGGCCCCACCACCCTCTGCGGGGCCTCAACCCCTCCGCGGGCCGCTGTCTGGCGCCTGGCTTTGCCAGGTGTCCTCGGGTCGCCAGCAGCCCGTCCCGCTGCTGGGGCCAAGGCCCTCCTCCCACGAGCAGCCTGATCTATGGCAGCGACACTACCCCGGCCTGGCACTGGGAACGGAGCCCCCTGTCTCCGCTCGGTCCCAAGGCTGTGGGAGATTCGAGACCGCCTCAAGCCAGCCTGCCGCAGTTGGGCCTGAGGGGCGGCTCCTCCCTGTTGTCCCCTGCTCCTCCAGCCACGTTTCCGAGAACGAGGTCCAGGAGCGTCTCTGACACCACCTTCCCGGCGACGCAGCAGCCTGAATTTCTCCCACCGTTTCTCCTCGGATGCCTGGTAGATGGCTCTGGCAGATGCTTAGCTTGTGAGGAGGCCTCGATCCGCAAGCCTCGGCTCGTCCTTGTGCTGGCACAGCCCGACCGCCGGACCAGCCAGGAAGATCCCTGCACACTGATGCCAGCGTCACCTAAACTGAAGGACTCCGCTTCTCCAATCCTTGGTGAGCAGGAAACAGCCGCTCAGGCAGAGAGCGAGGCTCCTTCCACATACAGCCCCTCAGCCTGCGACGCAGTGTCTCTGCTGGACAGTGAGCTGGTTGTGACCCAGGGACTCGACCAGGAGTCCGAGGAACAGCCTGACCTGGACCAAACGCTGGATGCCGCTGCTGTGGCCGGAACACCTGCAGCAGCTCAGGACACCAAGCGTCCCCTGGCTGCAGAGCCTCAGGAAGAGACCAGCACGGCCTCTCTCGTCCCAGTGGCAGATGAGGATGGAGAAGAGATGGCTGCTTCTCCCACGCCTGGAGACCATCAAGGGGAGGCCAGCACAGCCGTTGCATCTCCGGCAGCGCACGAGGATGAAGTGGCTCCTTCATTGCCTCCGGAAGAGACCAGCACGGCCTCTCTCGTCCCAGTGGCAGATGAGGATGGAGAAGAGATGGCTGCTTCTCCCACGCCTGGAGACCATCAAGGGGAGGCCAGCACAGCCGTTGCATCTCCGGCAGCGCACGAGGATGAAGTGGCTCCTTCATTGCCTCCGGAAGAGACCAGCACGGCCTCTCTCGTCCCAGTGGCAGATGAGGATGGAGAAGAGATGGCTGCTTCTCCCACGCCTGGAGACCATCAAGGGGAGGCCAGCACAGCCGTTGCATCTCCGGCAGCGCACGAGGATGAAGTGGCTCCTTCATTGCCTCCAAAGTCTGCAGAAGACACTGGCACACCCCACCTTCTCCCAGCAGCGGACGCAGACGCACAGGCAGGCGCTGCCACCCCCACCCCCGCCCCCGCACAGGCCGCAGCGCGATGGCGACGGCCCTTCCCGGTCAAGAGGGCGATCAGGGCTCTGCGCAAGGCTTTCCTCCCTCTGCGGAAAAAGAAAGAGCGGGAGTGCCCCGCTGCCAGAGCCGAGCGGCACCTTCAGAGGAAAGGCTCTGGAGAAGAGCAGCCTGGCAGGGACCTCACCACTAAGCAGTCGCCAGCTGGGCTCAGGACGCCCAGAGCCCCCCGCCTCAGAGCCCAGCAGACCAGCCAATGCACCACCCAGGCTGGGCACAGGGAACACAACCCCCTGTCCCCGCTCAGTCCCAGATGGCGCTCCCTCGTCAGGAGGACGTTCAAGGCTCTGCGCAAGACTCTGCGCCGGGCGAAACGCGCTGCGTGGAAAAAGAAAGAGAGAGAAGAGCACGAGCGCCCCGCTGCCAGTGCCAAGCAGCGTCTCCGGGGGAAAGGCACTGGAGAAGAGCAGCCTGGCAGGGACCACCTCCCCAGTGAGACGCCCAGAGCCACCCGCCTCAGAGCCCAGCGGACCGGCCAGTGCACCACCCAGGCTGGGCACAGGGAACAGAACCGCCTGTCCCTGCTCAGTCGCCGTGCCGCGGGACGCCCCAGGCGGCCCTCCCTCATCAGGAGGACGTTTAAGGCTCTGCGCAAGACTCTGCGCCGGGCTTCCCGCTCTACCCGCTCCGAGAAGGAAAAGAAAGAGCAGCAGCGCCCTGCTGCCAGCGCCAAGCAGGACCCCTGAGATGGCGCCTGGCCCTGAGCCCACGCAGCGTCCCGAGGGAGCGGCACGGGGAGACGCACGAGGGATGGGTGCGTGGACGGCGTCCCTGGGCATTCGGCTGCCCTGAAAACATCGCGCTGCTGCTGGCGCGGCCCTGACACCCGGCCCTGGCCCCACCACCCTCTGCGGGGCCTCGACCCCTCTGCGGGCCGCTGTCTGGCACCTGGCTTTGCCGGGTGTCCTCGGGTCGCCAGCAGCCCGTCCCGCTTGGGTACAAGGTCATTTATCAAGTAGATAGGTCGAGTGTGAAGGGCAGAAGGGTGTATTTAGGATCATGGTGGAAACCCTTGTGCCATTATGGAGCTGTGCTTTGAGCAGCAATAGAGGTGTGTTTCCTTTCTGCGCTTAGTTTTGAACTAACGTTTCAGGAACTGAAGTTTTATCCCGTAAATTTGGATGTTAAATTATGTCCCTTGTCTACTGTGGCTGCTTTATTCCTTGTCTCCATCAAAAATAACTTTGTTCTACTCTGTAACCACTGAATAGCTCTACACAGCTCTGCTTTTGTAGAACATTTTTGCCAGTGTATTTCCAGTAATTGCTAGAAGTGCAACTATGCTGGTTTGTTTCTTGGTTTGTTGTTGTGGTTTTTTGAGGATATGCTATTTTTTTAATGTTTTAATACATTTCATTGACATCAAGAACAGGACAAGAACAAAGTTGCTACAAATCCCAGTCCTCTGCAAGCATCACTGGCTTGTTGGTACCTTTCCAGTTTTTGTAACAGTCATAGTCAAGTTAGGTATAAATATTTAACTGTGTAATTATTGATTGAACAGGATGCTGGGTGGTGGTTGAGTAAGTGCACAGGCAAAGAAGTGTCATAGCTGGGGCTTCTTTTACGACTCGTTTTCACTCCGGCCGTGAATCCAACTAGTGTGTCTTTAATACTCATTGCTGTATGCACCTTCCTACTGCTCCCGAAATGTCACCACTTGCGGAGCAGGTCCATTGTGATCCTGGCACACAGAAAAGGTGATTGTGTTTTGTTTTGGTTCATTTTTTGTTTGTTTTAGCTTTTGCATCAACCCAGAAGACTTTGAGTTCCAACTTAAGATCTGAGGTGTTCAGAATATATCAGAATCAATGAAAGCTCTGGTTCTTTATTTCTAATTAAAGGTAGTTTGTAGTATCCAGCCTGTCAGTGCCCTGAGCGCCCTGTTGAGGGCAGGACTCCTCACTTTTCGAGTCCCTCTCTGTCTTGTCTGACCTGTGGCCCACAGCACCCTGCCAGTGGTGTCTGACGAGGTGGAGGCCACCTCCACCCATAAGCTGTCCTTGAAATTGTAATTGTATTGTTACACTGAGATGAAATACACTTTCTGCTTTTTAATATGTTTATTAAATTGGCAGTATATGATTTATTATGTATTAATTATTAATTTTCTTGCTCCTGAGTGGCTGGATTTTGTAAGTGATGAGATACTGTAATGCCGGTGCTTGGGAACCTTAACTGAAATGAAGGGTTTGGAATTTTAATGCAATTTATATTTATGAGCGACTAATATAAGATCATTTTATATTATCAAAGTAATTTAGCTAATACAAGATGATTAAAAGGATGATGACTAGATAGGTCATATATGAAGTGGTATGAGCAGAAACTGAACAGTTGTGGGATATAGGTCCTAATTTTGCAAAACAAAAGTCCTAAATCTGAAGAAATTTACTGAGCATTGCTCAAGGGTACCTAATATTCTGTGTTCTGTAAAATAGATTTTCATTTATGGCAAAATTGAATATGGGATAGATTCAAGCATAAATTTTGCTTTCTTTCATTCTCTCTGCAAACCTGCTGAAGGTTTGCAGAAGATTGATGTGAAGAGTGTGGTGAGCAAGTCTGGATTAAACTGGTTTAATTCTAGTTCATAGTTTCTGTGGGTTTTTTCTACCACTGTGGTTGAAAATAAAGGTCAAGCAGTAGGTCATAGACTACCTTAAATATCAGCAAGCTTCATCCGGACAAGGAAAAGAATCAGTATTATACCACTTTTCTAAGTATGAGCACAGAGCACAGTCGACAGTTTTATTAATGCATATGAAAAGTTGTGAGCCTGCTTGTAAGGATACAGGAGTTATTCATGCACCTTCAGAGCTCCTTACTCATTACTGTGTCTGACCATGAAGTTTCATTGGGAAGTCATTCAGAATTACACAGTCATTGCAAGTAAAGAAATTTGTTTGAATCCTTTGCATTAAATGTTCCGTTAATTTATTTCCATAGGACCGCATGTGCTGTATGAGGACAGCAATGCTTTTATTCTGAAATTCCCATTCAAGGCGGGGGTTGGGGGGGGAACAGTATTTGAATCCCTGTTTCAAACTATTCTCTGACAAGTAAGTTTTTCCCAGCATAAACCAAGGTATTGTCAGAATTCACTTTCTGCAAGGGTCAAGGTCAGCTAGAGGTTTGAAAATTTGTTCATGCCAAGAGAAACTAATGAACCAGTTAAAAGACTGATACAGAGGTTTGACTCTGTGAACACGTTGGTTAATCATCTGAGACTCCACTAAATATGCTTTTGATTACTTTCTTGACTTTATTTCTGTATTTAATTTGAATAAATCTTAGTCATTTTGCTGTAAGTCACATATCTCTACTGGGTCTTCCTGCAACCCTTTTTATTTTTGTAGAGAGTAAAGGCTCTATAGTCAGCGTAAGGAATCATCATAGCAGTTATTACACAGATAATTTAGATACAGCAGTATAGGTGTAACATAAAACAAGAATACAAGTTGTACTTTCTTTACAAGGAATAATTTCCCAAGCATTAATACCCTAAATACTGTCACAACTATCAGAACTGAGAAGGATAAATATTCAGTTACAAGCAGCCATGGAAATGTCATCATCTCAGAGCTTTGTGGATCCAAGCAGACCCGAACACGCAGGGAGCAGGCAGCCTCCTTGCCAAGCAGGGTCCTGGCCAGACACCAGCAGCAGGAACATCTGAGGTCTCTTAGCTCACTTAGTCTTCCAGATTTACTTTTAATTCTGTGTAATCACCTTGAAGGCTTTTCAAGGATTGTTTGAACCTCATTGCCTCTCACTAGAGAGGTAACACCATTTTGCAGAGGCCTGAGGTTTTCCTGATGACAGCTTAATGACTGGGCTGTTTCTTCTTCTGTTTATTGCACTGCATTCTTCTCAATTTTCATCAGTGCACAGCAAAATCACAGGCACTGACTCATAGAAATGCAGATTTCTTTTTCCTCTTCCAAATCCAGCTTTATGCTTTTCTTAAGAGAGGGAATTGAGATTTTATGTTAAGAGCTTGGCTACATCTAATGCGAATTGATGGTAGAGGCATGCACTCATTCTTACTAGATCAGTAAGGTGCTCTCTACCGGCAGTGCTTCTGAGAGCTGAAGGAGAGACTGGTTCAGTGCCAGCCTGGTTTTGCAACACAGACCTGTTTCAGTCAGGGCTAAAATGCTGACAGTGCAATGAAACACGACAATTGCACATTTGTTCCACTCATCAGCAATGCAATTGGTGAAGCTGAAGTGGATAATTAGAGCTTATAATAAATGAAAAGCATTTACTAGTAGAAGAGCAAGTGGACCCAATTTCTCATTCACGTTAGAGTCCTTCACCCCCCCCATGGCACTGGAGTTATGGTCCCTCCCACATGCTTCATTTGTTAAGGACAGTTGGCAAGTCCCAGGAAAAGATCCCAAAAATAAATGCAGTAGCATCCATCTGACCTGTCCTCTCTTGGTTTTCCCCACAGGAAATTCCTACATTGCCTTGAAGTTCAAAGAAAGCTAATTATCTAACAGAGCAGTAAAAACATTTTCCCATTTTAAACAATTCTGGTTTTAAGGCGGAAAAAAAGCGGAAAATTTCATGGTACGGCAGCAAAAAAACATTCAGCTGGAGGGATGCAAAGAAAAAAGTAATTAATGCTGGTTAATGTTTTACTTATCTAAAGCAGCAGTTAAATAGTGATGTCCCTGACTATCCAACTGCAAAACATGGTGCAGAGCATGAAGGAGCAGTGGGCTGCTGGCCACCAGTGGCACCTGGAGCTGTCTCCTTGCCCCACAGCCTGTCCCTGCCTGGGCAGCTCACTGAAGGGGTGGACTCACTATTTTGCCTCAGCCTTGGAAATCGGAAGCATATATCTCTTTTGGAACATCAAGCTTATAGGGCTTCAGATGTTTTCAGAGCACGGACCACTGTTGTTCCTCCTAGTCAGAGGAATATTTCTTCCTCCTCTGAAATCCTAAATCAGAACTTGGTCTCATATCTGTTGTGTTTAAGAGTTAACAAATAAGGGGACACACACAAACACCTGGGATCTGTAGGAGCTTGAAGGGTCAGAGGGCAAGTGGTATTCCCTCCCCTTCCCTGCCAGACTCTGTAAGAGGACAGGAAGTTCTTTCCCTCTTCCTTTCTTCCTTGGCCTGTGTTGCTGCTGGGAGTGCAACCTAGCTCAGCCGGGCCTGGCTCCACACGCTCTGCACAATCCATCACCATCCCAGGACTGGTTTTGTATATTTGTGTATATCCCCTTTCCCTTAATATTTCCTTCTCCCTGTTTATCTGTTACCTATTAAATTTTGTTCATAGTCTTTAACTTCCAATTTCGTGTGAGGTGCTTCCTTCCTCGTTTCCCTTTGTATCCTCCCTTGGGAGGGAAGGGGGAGGGGGAGAGAGGGCCGATAGGAATCCTGCTCTGTGGGGCTTGCCCTGAGCCTTAAACAGAGACAGATCTTACAGCAGATCGTTTATTGTGTTGGTTTTCAACAGGTCACCCTCTTAACTGCATGTCCAACAGGGAATTGCCTATTTTCTCTCTGCTATAATCCACACCCTGACCCTGTTACATTACCTTAAAACATTTTAAAAAAACACCCAAAAAATTGTGGCCACATCCCTTGGAGCCCTGAGACCCATTACTTGAGGTGTGATTAACCCTCTGATTTGTGCAGTACTAGGAAGAGCACTCAAGGAAGAATTAGCATCCTAAAAAGAGTAAAATATCGCCTTAAATCTTGGCCTCGGCTGAGTGGTAAGCGGTAAAGAGCTGGGTTTACTGGGCAGCCCACATTCCTATGGGAAGGACAGATAAGTTGAGACGCACAGATTGTCAAGTAAACGTTCAAGTGTGTTAACATAGGTGTTAACCTCTGTGAGGTCCCCTAACTGCATCCGAGTTGCTAGCCTCTCTCTCTCTTCGTTACTAGCTGCATAACTCACACCTTTACCCATTTTAGCCTAATTGGGACCCAACCAATTCCCCAGTTGCTTGTTGTTAATGTAGCTCCCTTCAAGCAGGGGAACTTGGAGGGTTGTGGCTGGTGACCTCTGCTTCCTGGGTTGCAGTTGCTGTTTCCAAGGTATGTTGTTTGTTTGGGCTGCTCTATCATACCATTTCTAGTGGCACTTTAGGGACTTCTGGCTCCCTAGATGCCCTGGGGTGCCTTTGACTCTGTGCCCTTGCACAGCAGCACAGCTCCTCTGAACTAGCTCAGCCAGCAGCACCCAGCACCTGGAGCCAAGGGAGCTTTCTATCCATCAGTTTTCCATGAGAGACGGCCTCAGTAGGTGGTTGCTTGTCAGCTCCTTCCCAGGACATCCGGGCTGATGGACTGTGGATGGGCTGCTGCAGCTCTGGGGAAGCCTATACCTGCTCCAGTGCCCATCCAGGCTGTGTGGGCTGTCACATCTGTACTGCCTGCTGAGGACAGGGACACTGCTTGGCCCTTTCTCTCTAGTGAGAGACAGAAGCACAAGCCCTGTGAAACCTTCATGGTTTTCTTTCTGGTTTGTGTGCATCTGGAGTGCCTTCAGCTACAAAGAGATCTTGTAGTTTAATTTGAGATTGTCATCCAGAAGTAATGAGGTAATTATCTTTATAAACCTGTGTGTTTTGACAATGTAGAAGGCAATTTGGATTCAAATAGGGGTCATTGGTTTGCTTTATTCTCATTCTAAAATGACAAAATATAAAGTATTACACCAACAGTGTGTCAAGGTTGTCAGTAAGCACAGAAACATGTCATGTCTCTGTCCTGCCTGGAATGAAGTAAGAATTTTGTGTTTAAGGAACTGGCAGACTGTATTTGTGTTGAGCAAAGCAGTGATGTTGCAAGCTACATAGAACAAGTAGGAAACAAAACCCTAAGCCCCAGGGAAGCTGGCAAAGTTTGAATATATGCTGTAGAGTGGGTAAAGTGTTAAAAAAGTCATAACTGTTCTGCAAATCAAAATACCCAGAAAGGTTTCCATTTAAAAGGGATCCACTTTTTGATTGGCATATCCATCAAAGCCACCCACTCTTACCTGGCTGAAGCTATGTGCTTCAAGTACAGTTTCATGAAGCCACCACAAAGCTTTTGGTTGTAGTGAGCTGTAGCCCTCCTGGCACAGGCTTTGGCTGTAAGGTCTTGAGTCTTCTCCAGTATACATGATCTGTGCAGCGACTTGAATTATTTTGGATTAAGCCCTCCCTAATCCCAGCAACTACTTGTGAGTTTCTCTCTTTTGGAAATTTTATAATAACTTAGAACATTCCTTCATGATCCTACATTGTCAAGCACACTGATCTGCTTTTGGTTTATAAGTTTTAAGTATCGTGTAGGTCTGTTTTTGTATCTCCTTGCAAGTCATGCTGAAACCCTCAAGCTTTTCTTTCCCTCTTTGTGGCTGTTATAACAAAAAAAGAATTAAATTTTTCCCAGTTTAACAGCTCTGACCTTTTCAATCTCAAGTGCTTGTACTGAATTTCATCTGAGCTAGCAACTTTTCCTCCAGCACCTGGAAGAAATTTTGCCCTACAAATAACTTTCACAAACGCAAGAACTGATCATAATCAGACAGGAGAGATGTCTGACATTTGGTGAGACTCACTAAGCCGGTGGCTTTCAACGCGCGTGCTGCTGCTAAAGGATGCCTGGGGAGGAAGTTAGCTGATACATGCAACCAGCCTTTTCCACCACAGGGATGTCTGGGGCAGGGAGGTGATCTGATCAGTACGAGTTGAGCACCACTTAATTTATTGCTATTGATCTTCCAGCAGAGGCACCAGACACCATGATCAAACACCTGACTGTTCAAAATAAAAGATGCCTGCTTCCAATTTCATTTGTGATTAACATGGATGTTATGAGGCTCATTGTGGTGGAGCAAAACCCCAGCACCACCACATGGGAAGAAGGCAAGGAGAAGCTCTTGGGTCTCAGGGACTTGCCTGAGTGCCTGGATGTGCCTCAACTTGCACTCTGGTCTGTGAGAAAGATGTTTTCCGCAGAGCTTGAATTGCACCAGGATAACTGGGAATTGGGCTGGAGAGAGAGGAAGCTGAACTAGTGTTTGGTTGTGGGGATAGTTAGTCTGGTAGGAGAGCTGAAGGCAGCAGACACCCCCCTATCCTGCGCAGGCTAGGACATTCCGTGTTTGTAGTGGTTTTGTGGTTTCGTAGCTTCATGCAAGAAAAAAGACTAGTTATTGTGAGAAGTGTGCCGTATGTTGCTGCATATGTCTGGAACATCTGCATATGTACCCAGGGATCTGATATATGTGATGAGCTTCTGTTACAAATCTAACAGTGAAGGAATTATTTTTTTGATTTTTTTATTTTTTTTCTTTTATCTCTAAGGGTCTTTGAAGGAAGTCAGCCTCTTGGCTTTGTCGTCATAGGATTTCATCAAACCTGCAGGGACTGGTGCATGTAGAAGGTACTGACAGTTATTTGTCTAGGAGCTACCAATGCTCCAGCTATTCCTGGGAATGTCTGAAGGCTGAATGAGTTGTCCAAAGCTCTTCCATAAACCACTGCTACCAAGGAAGCAGCAGAATAGCAAAACACATTTGAACTTAAAGTATTCAAACAATGTAAACAGATACATTTGCGTCTTTCATCATCCTTTTTGTCCCTGGCTGATTCCCGTGACAATATAAAAAAATCACAATGTACTCTGCATCCAATGGTGACATTGTTAAGGCAAAGAATTTTCATAGAGTTACACAGGAGATGTGTTCACTTTACACAGAAATCCTTCTGTTTTCCCCAAAGAACTGGTGGTACCCAAGGGCAAAAGGGTGTTTCTGCCCTGTGCCTGCCACCAGCCCATGGCAAGGCAGCCTGCCCAGCCCACCTCCTCCGCAGTGCTGCTGTAACAAGTCTTTAAGGCACGTGTTTGATGCACCGCTTTAATGCTCCAGCAGAGTTCCTCAGCACTGCGCTTGATAGGGAAATCACTGAATGTATTTCAGCATATCAAAGAGTCGATTGACCATACAGGCATCGCTCACAAACCTCTCCAACTAACTGGATTGTTTCCAGACAGCTATAATTAGACCTAATAACTGCAATCATAATTAAAGCTCCTCATAATGGGGATATTTGTGTCTTAATTCAGTATTAAAGTGGCCTATTTCAGCATTAAATCAACGCTTCAGAGAAATCAATGAAAAATACATTATAAAACTATGATTTGTGGATGCTCTTGGGTGAAAACTATTGAAAAAAATGAAAGAAAAGATCCCTGACTGAAGCCCTGTGCTTCAATGTAAGAGAAGGTAAGAAATAATATACTATCAATTTATTCAGTATTACTTGCAACTGCTATTATGTTTCAGAGATAAGAGGAAAATACGATTCCTACAGAAGGTTTCTTGGATGGCAAAAATTCCTAGATAGTGCTTGAATTATCATGTGCCAATAGCTCAGCATTTGTGGAAGATGTCATCTAATTAAACCAGAATTTTTAAGTACCAGACAGCATGAAGACCAGTAATAAAAGAGCAAGATCTGTCTGTATTACAGATGGGATGTGCAACTCTAATAGTATGGCCTTAGGCAATATTTAATTGAGTGGTTAAATTTTCTTTGCCAGATGGGAAAATAAATTACTGCTCATCTCTCCAATTTATTTTAGCTTCTCCACATTCTTTCCCAAGGGAATGGTGAAGGAGTGTGGGACATCACCAAATATGATTTATTCTCCCCATGCATGATAACTCCCTTGTCAAGAAGAAAGGCTTATACACATGTGGAAGTTGGTGTGTAAGTAACAGTGGCTATATCTGCCTCTTCTCTTTTACAGGATATGCTGCCAATCACTGTGGTGAGATCACAGATATCCAGATATCCACTTAAGTCTGTGTGGATTTTTATATGTATTATATACACATAATATATATATATATTTATATATTATGTATATATTTTTTTTAAATGCAAGAGAGAGATTTGATGGTTCAGCATCCTGCAGCCAAATCTGGAACATGTGTCCCGCTGGGCCCATGCAGTTTGCCAAAAAAGCTTTTCTGAGCTCTGGGGTGACCTGAAGATCTTCACTTTGACTCACAGTTTTTTTTGTAGCATGGAGTTATTTGTGGAAATGGTGTCAAGTTGCAGACTGTTATTCCTCAGGTTGCCTAAACGCAGCCAAATAAGCACCAGAAATGCATGACACTCTAGTGTGTGTGAGCAGAACTTAAAATACCGGAAAATTTCAGTTAATTTAGTATTGGATCAACATGACAGCAGACCTCCAGGCTGGATGAACCTTTTCCATAGTCAAGTGTCTGCATGCAAGCATAGCCATGTGAGAGTCTATTAGCTTTTGTGCTTTGTGCTGGCTACAGGAGCACAGCTGGTATTTGATCTGACATGAAATCTTCTGCCACAAAGCCATTCTCCGGAAAGTCTTGAGCAGAACCGAGTTGGCTGGTTGGGTTGGTATCAGGCTACTGGTTTGTGTCATGTGGCTGTGGTGGCTTTGACTGACTGCTCTAAGTCTTAAAAATGATTTCTCACATCCTGCAGAACCACAGCCCAAATCTCTCATGACTTCTGAATGTTTGTGAAGGTAGTAACAGGCTTGTGTGCACGGCAGAGTGCTGGATTCAGGCTGCCCATTTCCAAACAAAGTCACAACGTGCTTTCCAGTTAGCCAGTTCCCAGCCATGGGGCTCAGTTCAGGGGCCAGATGAAATAATGTGTTCCCCTTGTCCAGCCTGAAATCCTGCTGAAATTCTAGTGGGAAGAGGTGAAGTAGTCTTTAAAGCACTTGAGGAGGAAAGGCTCTATTAGTGCAGGATGATTTTGTTGATGTTGGAGTACTGTTACATCTGGGAGTAACTTAAGGGGCTAGACAAAACTGTTTTTAGAATTACAAGTGGTCTTTTTTCCTCTTGGTAATAGTTTTTTGTAAAAAAACCCAAAACGAAGCAACAAAAAACCCAAAACTGTTAGAAGATGGCTCTAATGAATATGGATGCTTCTGTTGCATTGCCCAGAAACTCCATGGGCCGTAGAAGATGTCTTTCAGGGGAAAATGCTAACTGGAAAAGCAGACAGTGCAAAGCTCACATCTCTGAAACGTTTCTCTCCAGAGATGCTAAGCAGAGAGTGCTTCCAAGCTGTAGAAATGCCGCGTGGTTGGCGTGAGGCCAAGAAAACTCCTGTGCTTCATCTGAGTTTTCATCTGTGTCGATCACTTTAGCGACCACAGATATGAGCTCAGCCAGAGCTGAGCTGCTTCCCATTTGCCCAGGGGTGTTTAATGTTGAGCAGAGACAGGTCTATGCAAGAGGGCAAAGGAAAATCCACTTAGCCGTTGAAAGGTCGGGGCCCTGGAAGTCCCAGTGGACACTTTAATGCTGCAAATCTGCTCCGTGTGCAGGAGCATCCCCTCCTCTTTTCTTCCACTCTAGAAACCTGCTCTTCTGCCTTTGACCTTCACCTTGCTTTCTTTTAAGCAAACAGATTTTCAACAGCTCTGTGGTCCCTCCAGTGAGGCAGCATTGCTTTGCTCAGTTCCTCTTTCACCACTCTGCAGGTATTTGATAGAGATGGAGCAGACTGCGCCTTGTGCACATGTGGGAGGCAGGAACCCTGGCCATGGCCAGCTCTCTGACCTGGGACCTCTGCATAGGAAGGGGTAAGAAAACAGCCTCTTCAAATGATGTGTTTCAGGCCACTGTCTTCATCATCCTTTCAGAATCCAACTGCAAAGGCATGGTTCCCTAGGAAAGAACAGGTTCATCTGCCACAGGGAATTTCCCTCTGCCAGAGCCGATATGTACAGAGTTGGGTTTTAGCCCTTCCACCTATGATGGAAAGGATGCATGTTCCTACAACAGCATTTACTTTTTTTTTTAAAAAAAAAAAAAAAAAAAGAGTGAGCATAGGTGCTTTCAAAACTACCTGGAACATGAACTCAGTACACAGTGTATCTGAAAGGTTTTACCTAGCCAGCTCCTCTTCAGTAAGCCTGTCTCTTAGACCAGTTTAAGCATAATGAACAGGCAGCCCTGGGCACTGCTCTGTGACAGGATGAATGCTTTCAGGTGTAGCTGCACTGTAAGGGTGCAAGGCTTGCTCTGCACCCAGGACTATATATCAGCAGCAAATTTAATCTCCAAATATATTTTACTGCATGTCTCTGCACATCCATAAATGTCATTCCATATTGGCATCGCAGAAATACTAAATACTCGCTATTTCTACATTTTCTTTAATTAAAATGTATTTAAAGCCCAAGTACAGATCAATACTGGATTCTAGTGATTTGTTGTTCACAGTGGTGAGCACGCATTGCTTTTCAGCTCTTCTGCATGCTCCAGGGCTGCAACGTGAGAATTGTTTTATCTTCCTAGGTTTGAATCTGATGGCTGAAATGTGGGGTTTTTAATAAAAAAAGAGTCTTGTGCTAGGTAAGCCTTGGCTTCAAAGGTGCTTTTCTCTGCCTTTCAGATCCTTCCTTTAGGATGAAGTACCCTGCTGCCGACTCTGCAATAGACTGCTCATTAGAAAGACATCCTGATAGTAATGGATGGACACAGATGTGATTCAGCTCCTGCACTCCCTGCTTGGCCTGCTCTAAAGGCTGATGGATTTGGGAGAAGCTTAGATCCAATTTCATTTTTGTAGTGTGAACCAAAGTCTGCTGGAAAGGTAGAGTTAACTCCCCTCCATCAATCACAGAACAGATGAAAATTGGATGAGAATGTGGTTAAGCAGATATGGAAGAGTCACTCTCTACAGAAACCCTGCAGGCAAAATGGGGCCACAGGAGTAAAAATAGGGAGGTAACTGATGACATTGTCCCCTCCACAGGCAAGCCTTGCAGGATAGCATCAGATGCTAAAGGTCCCCTGGGCTATCTGGATCCCCTGAGCAAGTCCCAAAAGCCCTGAGAAGTGAGAGTTCCCGGAGTCTGGCTACAGGCGCTTCTGTTGAGTTCCCTGTGACCTGTGCAATGCCAGCATGCTGCTGTGGAGGTGAGTTATTTTAGAAATCCAGTCTAAAGGTTCTACTGGAGATACCAGCTTGTAGAAGTTGAGCTGAGTAGGTGGTTGTTGCTGCCAACATAGCTGTGCTTCTGTACTAGAGCTACGCTGAAGAGATCTTAGTTACCCAACAGAGAAGTATCACATGGGCTCCAGTCTCTCACCTTTTGTGTACAAGATCACAAGAAAAGTGGCTATTTGTGCACTTTATGTTTTGTCATGTGGGTTTTGTGAATCAAAAACCTGCAGAACTGGAGTTAATGACTGTGCAGGGCTCAGGCTGTGAGGGACATGCAGGTTGGCCATGCTAGCAGGCTTCCATCTGCTGCTTTGGTCCTCTGATCCCTTCTCCCTGCTGCTCCAGGACCTGCTGGGATGGATGTTGAAGCCACTAATATGTTTCTATAGGTACCTCTTTGTAATGCTACTTGTTTTGGGTAGCATTCTTTCAGGGTTCATCTTTTCCAAGTTCTGATGCTTGATGGTAGCCACTTTAAAGTGTTTGTGCGAGTACCTGCTCACACCAGGGCAGGCAAGGTCTGGGCACTTGCTGTTGTCTGTCCTTTCAGAGAAATGTTGACAGGGTGCAATGGGATGTTGTGGGAGGAAACGTGAGCTTCCTCAAACTGCTTGCTGAGCTCTGCAGCAGTTCATACCCTTTCAGAGGCTATTTTAACCCAGAAGGAGCCCTGAATTTGCACTTACACTGCTCCTGGCATCTCAGCTAGTTCAGTGAGAAATGTCACTGTCATTCCTGCTGTGGTGTGATGACTCTTGCAGGGTCATCATGATGCCTGAGTCGCAATATCTCAGTGTATGAAAAGTGTATCTGTCTTCAAGGGAAACTAGCTGCTATTTGTGATCCAGACAGGGTTCAGCTCCTTGGGCTGCTGAAGGAGAAGACGAATGAAAGTCAAGGACTTTTATGCTAATGGCCATGGCCACCCTGGGGCTCCCTGGAGGGCATGACCAGGCCTCCTGGGATCCACCAACCCCCTTTTACACTTCAGGAGCTGTGGCTGGAGACCTCAGAGGACTGCGTACCAACCAGGCCAGACACTGGCCCTGGTATGGGGCATTTGCAGCCCTCCCAAAGGGTCAGGGAGGAAACTGCATGTAGCTGCTGGCTGAGGCTCTTGCAACACCATCTCCATCTCCCTGCAAATTTTTCCGTGTGCAGCATCGCCAAGTTGTCTTTCAGAACCTGAGTCTGCCTTCCCCGAGTTATGCCCAGTACCCAAATTAATTGCACGGGGGTGGGTTTGCTGTTTGCTGCCCAGTCACCTAATCCATCCACCTCCTGTTGTCTGGTGGTTTGACCCATCTCTGAGCTCACAGTTATCGCTGAACAGCTGATGGCTGGGAGTTTCTCAAGGGAAAATATGGCCAAAACATCACCAAACCAGAAAAAGCAGTGAGCCTTTTCAGGAGATCCATACCTATGGCACTGCTCCTCCGTGCCTGCTCCTCAGTGTCCCCGGTTTAGTTCTTACACTGTAACGTTAGCTGCTCTTGTCATTGTGCTGTCTCACACCCCATGTGAGAATGAGCACGCTGCTTGAGTTCGCACCCCTCCCCTTACAGAGTGGCATTTCAAAGTAGTCCATGTAGTGACACAAGTGATTTTTATTACGTTATAGGACTGCGTTTTATGCTCCAAAGGAACACTTGCTTTGCGTAAAGGCTTTTGACATTTTTATAGAAACGGCTATAACTGTGTTATTTCGTATGAGGAAGAATTTATTAAGCCTAGATCTGGTTCTCCTTTTTTATGTTAGGCAAACTACTAATAACAACCCTTCTTCATAACCTGCTCAGTGCTTGGGTCAGGACTATTAAATCTCCCCTTCCCTTCAGTCTGCCTTTATCAGACTGCCACATTAGGCTGCGACCTAATCGGAATTCGTAAAACCAGCCCAGGCTCATACCAAGGGTACGAGGCTGCAAAATTAAAACCTGAGTTGCAGAAAAGGATGTTTCTTTGGCTGTTGCGAGAGAAGCAAACGGAGGTATTTTGAGGCATGGCATGTTGAATGAGGCATGACACCACCTTGATTACCTGTGATCATGAAAAATTTCACAAGCTTTATATAGTGGGGAATAAAAGTAAAGGTTCATTTATCTCACTGCTCTGGTCAGATTATAAATGGGGCAGAAACATCTTGATTTTTATATTTTCAGGACTGTTTTCCACTGCTTGTCATCCGGCTGTGTAATCTTCCCCTCGAAGGCTAATACTCCTTGCTCTGCTCTTGCCCTGGAGGTGGCTACAGTGGAGAGCTGGGGTGCATGTGACACCTGGCAGAGCTTCTTGGGACATGCCTGGGAAGACCTCCTTGCATCCCGAGTGATGTTTAGACCTTCACACTGGTAAGACAAATCTTGGTTCTCTGAAAAATCTTGCAGTGGGTTGGAATTTTGTTCGGGTGTTATGTGATGTGCTGGAAGTTTAAAAGCAATAAGGACCTTTCCTTACATAAAGTCAACAAAGCAGCAAAGTCCCTGAGAAAGCAGTCTTCTCAGACTCATGTGTTGCTGGACATTTGAAGGCTGTCCTCTAGGAGACAGATGTAAATTTGAATGTTCGTTGCATGTCCCGGAAGAAAAGCCCTTTTCTCCTCAGTCTGGGATGACCACCCAACCACCAAAACTGGGTAAATGTGTTGAGGAGAATAGTTTCTTCTCTAAAAATACCAGCTGAATCAGGTCCTGTAAGTGAGGAAAAGTACAGGAAGACTATTTGTGGATGGGATTTTTGTGTGGGCTAAGCACCAACTGTGCAGCATCTTCTGTGGATGGATGCAGCCCAACTGATCTGAAGTGGCATGTGCTGAGTGAAAAAATACATATCTGAGGGAGTTCCTGGACATAATTTTTCAAAGCAAGAGTGAAGAAAAAGGCATTTCTGAGAGTTTTGTTTTATTTGCAGGAGAAAGCTATCAGCGCTCTTCCCAGAGCAATTCCAGGAACGGTAGTTACGCTTTTGTGTATCGAAGGAGAGGTGTGTTTACACCTGACCTGATCTCTGGGGAGGTGAGATGTTCTGTCTTAGAAAATTGTCACCTTCAGGCTGGCTGCTCTCACACAGCTATTGCAGAGCACAAATTTCCCCCGCAGTCTGGTCGTAGCAACCTGCCAATATTCACCTAAGGCAACAGCAGTCTTCTCTGCTTTCATGGCCTTTAGGTCAGACTTCAGCCTGGCATGTAGTGGTTAAGGCTATTGGGACAGATTCGTCAGAGCTCAGTCTGTGATGTCCATTATACAACATTAACTTGAAAAAAAAAAAAAAAAGGAGAAAAGTAAAGTATTACTATCCCACCAAAATACTGAGTTAATTTAGATGTAGGTTAATTACCTGTACTAAAGTCTAGAGTAGACATGAGCTTCAACAGCTCCTGCTCTTCCTGAACTCGTGTGCAGCCTTTTGGTAACATCGCCGGGCATGCCTGAGATCTGCTGCAGGCATGGCTGTGCAGAGTGGCCACGGTCCTAGTGCAGGGACGGTTGTGAGCTATACGCTCGGGGTTCTGCTTGCAGCTGGCTCCTCACAGGTCCTGGTGAGTGTGACATGGATATGTGACAGTTTAGTGGTGAGCAAAGCAGGAAAGGACGTTAAAACTGCAGAGCCTGTCAATGAAAAGGGGATGCTGGATTGTAAAATATTATATGATTTAGCTAACACTTTTTTGTACTTTAACAGCCAGAAAAAACCTCCTTTGATTAGGACCCAGCTATGTTTCCTTTTCTACTGAAATAATTTTAAAAGAGTGCAGCCTGTTTCTAGAATGGGTTTTAAAAGAGCGCTTTTAACAAAGCAATTAAACAAATGCCCCAGACCCAGCCACCTCTCCTGCCCAGGGCTGCCAGAATGGCTGGACTTTCACGGCACCCCTGCCTGATCAGAGCGGGCTGCACAGAGATGCTGAACAGGAGGACTCGGCAGTGTGGCTGCACTTCCCCGGGAGGCCGCGGACACGGGTGGGGCTGTGGGTGCCGAGGGGGGTTTCCCCAGTAGCCGGGGCTCATTCCCTGCCGAGCAGCACCATCTATAGGCTGCTGCCATCCCAAGGCGCCGGCCAGCGGCACCCACCCACTCAACCACCCGCCCTCCGGGGACGGCTCCGAGCAGGCAGCCGAGTCTTCGGCATCCCCCGGGCAAGGGCTCGGGCAAAGGGAGGTGCCGTGGCTGTCGGAGCACCGGTGTTGCTGGCTCCGAGGCTGCCTCCAGCTCTGTTCGATGTCAGGAGGCGATGAAAGATTTCATAGAATCACAGAATGCTGTTGGGTTGGAAGAGACCTTTAAAAGTCATCTAGTCCAACCTTGCTGCAGTGAGCAGGGACATCTTAAACTAGAGCAGGTTGTTCAGAGCCCTGTCCAACCTGGCCTTGAGTGTTGCCAGGGAAAGGGGATTCTATCACTTTTCTGGGCAACCTGAGCCAGTGTTTCACCACCCTCATTTAAAAAAAAAAGTCTTCCTTATAGTTAGTCTAAATCTCCCCTCTTTTAGTTCAAAACCATCACCCCTTGTCCTGTCGCAACAGGCCCTGCTAAAAAGACTGTCCCTATTTTTCTTATCAGTCCCCAGATTTCAGTATTTTATTACAGATTTCACCCTAGTCTCCTGCTCCTGAAGGCACTGGGAAATCCAGGAGGTGGGAAGCAGGTTCAAGAGCATTTGCATAGCTCCCTCAATGGAGGCATTGCTTAAAGTGGGGAACTGGACATTTGAAGCTGGGCGCTGGAAGCACGGCAGCCAGGCACCACTGCCTCTCTGAGTTCCAGCTAAGGTAAAGCATTTTTGTCTTTTGGGGCCATTTCTGCAGATGATAGTGACCTACAGTTAAACAGAGTGAGGCTCTGAGATGCTGACAAATAGTAAGGTGAGTTTCTGGTATGGTTTTCTTTGTTGGACTACTTAGAAAGGACTTTGCTGGGGACCAGGACTGAGGTCCTCTGAGCAGGACCTTGTTCTTCAGCTCCTCATAGGCCTTCGTGTTGCTCACATCCCGCAGGGCTGCTCTTGCAGGAGGAAAAGAGATGAGCAATGTTGTGTTCTGGGAGGCTTCATAGGTGGCCTGAAAGAAAAAAAACAAAGGAAAAAAAAAAGAAACCCAAAGGCAGATCCCCTGTGGCATTAATCATTTGCCTTTATAGAAGAAGTAGACCCTAAACATGTGCAGTATCTGAATGTCTAAGGTTGGGGAAGGGCTGAGGGAGTCAAATTGCAAGCTAAGTCCCTCTGCTCCAGACTTGCTAGAGTGGCTGGTGAGTAATAAGATCAAGCACCAGTTGCCTTTAAGTATGTGGAAAACCAGCTCCAAGGCAGGTACAGCTGACTGGGTATCTGCTGGCCCTATCTTCTGCATATTCAGGAACAAACAGATCAGCAGCAGCCTAAGTCCATGCCCATAAAGTTAAGACCCAGAGTTAAGTGTTTGTTAGTTAATGTTCCCAAGGGAAAGATGGTAGTTTTGGCATATCCGTGAAAGTAACACGCTAATCCAATTTACTGATAACCACAGTTACATCATACTTATCAATTTTTCAATATATCAGATTAATTTTGAATGAGACTTTCTAAGAAGAATTGGCCAGAAAAAAAAGAGACCTTTAGTCCTCTGCATGCAACAATCACAATGTCTTAACATAAGATGTCATTAAAGGCCAAATTCCTACTAACCTCAACAGAAAAAGTAACAAGTAAAGGAAAGACCAGCAGGAGAAACATCTTCCTGCAAGAAATGAATCAGGGAGATTCAATGAAATGTGACTATTATTTACTCAGATACTGATTGCCATATCGTCTGCAGGCGTCAGTGAAACAGAAGCAGCCGTCATCTAGCCTGGGGCTACTGTGAAGCTAATGCTCACATTTCCGTGCCCCGTACGCAGCGTACTCAGATGTGTGCCATTCGCTGCAGCCTCGAAACATAACTAGTCCATAGCGGAGCTTTATGTATTTTTTATTTTCTAACATGTTTAATTACTAACTTTAATTATTGTCTGTCATTTTCACCATGAGGGGATGACAGAACAGAGACCTCTCATGCAGCACCAAGTCAGTAACTACTGTGGGGCTACTTCTGCTATTGGAGAAGTCAGTTCAGTTGTGGATGAGGGAGGAGAAGGGGTAAGGGACACCTTACAGTGTCCTGGTGAATGGCCTGAGAGAGGGAAAGGGCTCCATTTTCACATGGATAACAGGAGTGTGCACCTGTGTGGGAAGGAAGTCATGGAGCAGAGGCATAAGGTAATGGAAAGTTATGACAGTGGAAAGCAAAGAGAATCTTGCCCAGACTTCTGTATCTCAGGGTCCTCCAAGGCTCCCTGTTCTCCATCAGCTTCTCAAAATGCATGAGTCCCTACATGCAAACCCATTACCGAGGCAGCACTGCTGAGTTTGTCTGTATGCTGAAAAGCTTAGAGGTGATGAGAAGCGGCCAACCTGACTGCCAGGCAACAGAAATGCCTTCTACGACAGGAGGAAGGCCGCCGTAGGTATGGCCATAATCCAGCCCCATAGTAAAGGACCATTTCCCTCTTATTCTCCACTAATAAAATTAATTTCAAAGCCGAAGGGGAGTGCTTCACACTAGGCTCTTCTAAAGAACATACTGGAGACCCAGGTTTCTTCCTGCTTCTTCTGCGCTCCCCTGTAAGCGAGGTACGGCTGTTACCCTGCTACTGAGGGTATCTTTTGAAGGAAAAGGGCTGTCATCCCAGAGCTAGTAGACATAAAGTCTTACAGTTCCCATCGCATAAAACAACATCCTTTTTATGAGCAGACATTATTCAAGCCATAATGGCCACTCCTGTTTCTATACTCTATAAAACCTGTCTCTAGACCTGTCCAGGAAACAACTGCTTTTCCAGTTTATTTGTATGTGTGGAGTTGAGGGCCACAGGTAATGTTTGTCACACAATCCCCTGCTATTCAGACTGAAGAATCCCTCTCCCTCCTGCTGCTCGCTGTGCACTGTGGCCCTGGCCACATCCCGCCCTGCCTAGAGGTCAGTGTGCCAACCTCAAAAACTGCTCTGCTGATACAAGGCATTGCCTGGTTGTATTTGCCGGAGCCACCGCTTTGCTTTCAGTGGTGCCTGTGAATACAGCACAATAACATGGGTTTTTTTCTGCGCTGCCTGCTGGGCCCCGGCGCTGCCCAGCTGTCCCTGCCTGGTGCCTGCAGAGCGCTGGCTGCTGCAGGACAAACCCACTCCAGGGGCATGCTGGCAAAGCCGTAATGGGGATGATGGCAGGTAGAGGTCATGCCTGTGCCTCAGCCCTAATTCTTTTTCTAGTACAGGTGCAGGTAAATTCCTTAGAGAATCAGACAGGGAAGATAAACACCTAACAGGATGTAAATCCAGCAGACCCTGTGTAATCCTCGATGAATGGTTTAGTGCTTCTGTGCTTGGATATAAAGGAAGAAACATCTCCAAGTTTTGATGGTTTTTCTGAGCACTTTAGGCAGCCCAGTTGTTCTGCTTTTGCTGAATATGTTTTTTCTTGGAAAAATTATATTATTAACTAGAAAAGTAATCTCCCCTTTGTGACAGAAACCTTTTGGCAAAGGTGGAAAGTAGTTCGTGGTCTGTCTCAGCTAAACAATACTGTGAAATTTTATCTAATAATCTAGTGTGAAATTAGTTAGATGTGACTTTTTGCATGCGTGATCAAGTTACAGTCAAGGATCAGATTTGCATCAAACGAAAAGGTGTAACTCCTCTAAATTTAATTGTTGTTCTACCATTTTATCCTGTTAAAGTGGCAAATAAATAATATAATTATCCCCCCCTTCTCCTCTCTGCCATTTTCTTGCCCCACAAAGAGAGTTACACTTGTGAAAAAGGATGTTGAGGTTTATTTGGTGCTGGAAGATAGTAACAGAAAAAAGTGAATGTTCTAGAACTTGAAGCTGTTGGCTTCAAACCCAGGGTATTTTAGCTTAAATATTGAATAATTGCAGTGTTGATTTATTCCAGAAACAGTTTTGAGGTCTGTAATTATCATGGCAAATTCTTTCCTGTGAACCTTTCTGAGCTCAGTCTTCTGATAAATGTAACTGTGCTCTTTACCCAGAATTGTGATTTGCCATTTCGGTGCTCCTAATAACTAATGTTATTTATTTTCTCAGGTACTATAACCCAAATAGCAGTGGAAAGGGGCTGTGTTTTCTGTGCATTTGTGGTAACATACACTTATTTTTCAGAAAAGTACTCCCCCCCTGCTCCCAACTTGCAAAGCAAGTCTACACTGTAGTCAGCATTACTTGTCTGGTCAGAGGTATTAAATGTCACATCCTGGTTTAACTAACCTGTAAGACTTTGATTACATTTGCCTCTATAGAAAAAAAAAGATTTCTTTTTCCTTCAGTACCTAGAGTGCCACCTGTAATTGGTAAGTACTGGTTGACTTATCTCAAGAGTGGGAATGAAGCTTTTCCCACTCTATAAATATAGGCACCTCAGGTATTTCACAATCCATGTGGAAGGCAGCCACTTCCATCGGCATCCCTGCTTGCTTTGCAAAATAACAGCAATAGTAGTGAGAGGTGGAAATTAGACTGTGAGACTTCTAAGCTCCATCAGCTACTAAGAGTGTCTTAGCTCTTTGATCTAACTTATCCTGGGCTGTGCAGTAACATTTACTAATTCTAAGCAAGTGGTTAACAGCTTCAAAGTCACTGCTGCAGAGCGCTGCTTGTTTGTTGCTGGGAAATCTCATTTCCAAAGCCAGACCCTTGGGGCCACTTGACCTTGTTACCGGCCCCAGGAACCACGGCCCCTTCCCAACTTCAGTTCTTTTTCTGATCACATGGTTTGTATCTTCCTTTTTGATACAGTACCATGGGAAAAAAAAAATGTGGAAAAAAAAAAATTCACAAGCAGATTTTTTTTTTTTTTTTAAATATTACTTGTTCAGTTTTCACCTTTCCAGCTCCACACAGGTTGGGGGGGATTCTTTTTCTCCATCTGCCACTAGATGGTATTGCTCCAGCAGGCACCTTCATGGCTGCTCTGCACCCTTGCTGAGATGCAGATCCTGGAGAAGCTGAGGCAGAGCACCCTGTCCACTCGGGCTCTGCTCTCAGCCTGAATTTTGAAACGGGCTCTCCACGCCAAACGAGCCCAAAGGAACCGAGTTCAGCCAGTACACAATGAGTTACGTTGTCATGTTGCTTTTCATCTCTTATGGGCGGGCTGCAAGGCTTGTTTTTTATGTTCTTCAAGCATCCCCTGGACACTGTTATTGAGGACAGTATCTTGGCATAACAGATCTTTGATCTCAGCTAAATTGCCGGCCGCTTGTGTTTGCAGCACAATTTCTGCCTAAGGGGAAGTTTTATATTTGCTTTATAATCCAGAAGGTAAGACGGGTCTGTGGGCTGCCTGAAATTCCAGAATACTGGATGTATAAAACCTGAAGCAAATGGACAAAGCTTTGTATGCTCCAGATCTTTTAAAATAACTGATACAAAAATGCAAATAAAAAGTTGGGGTTTTTTTCTCACAGTTGCAAATTTCTTCTATTAGTTTTGTATTTCCCTTATGTGCTCATGTAAGAAAAGCAGTTAAACATGCAAGAAATACTTCAGCAAAACTGTTGTTAGTCTAGTAGCTGAAAGCATCAGTGTGATGAGATATGAAGTAATTTTATATTAAAAATTAATGACTTGGGCTGTTAAGCCTTGAGTGATTTGCTACTTCCTAATGATTGATAAGCATCTTTATGGCAAGTTTATATGATGTGAGACTTATTCCACTTTTATGTTTCCTCGTTTTGTTATTAAACTGTCTTATGTCATTGTTTTTCCTACTGGGGAAAAAAACAGGAAAGTCAAACCAGAGGTGAAAAGAACATCATGCAGCTGGTGCTTAAATGTTCACCACACCTATGTTCATACTTTTCAGTCATCTGATTTATATCTTAACAGTGACTGATTTTTTTTCCAGATTATTTATGTTCACTGAGTAATCCATAAATAAAACCTGTTCACACATTTGGGCTGGATTTTGTGAGTGGCTAGCTGGAGATCATTTGATTTTTTTTTTTTAAGAACTAGGTTGAAGTTTTAAGCTCATGTTATACAGTAAACTCTCCTTCCATCCCCATCCCACTGGGTATGGGCTACAAGGCACCATCCTGGTCCACACCAGCCCCCTTCTGCCCCCATCATGCAGACTCTCTCTCTTGCTAGCTCAGGCAGCAGTGGAATCAAATGAGAGGAGTGCTGGCCTGTTTTAGAAAGAGTGTAAAATAGGTTGGTTTATAGTGAAAGTGTGACCGTGAGAGCCAGGCTGTTCTCCATAAGCACTGAACAGTCTGAACTGTGCTGCATCCTCACAACCACGAGGGAGCTGCCAGCTGAGCTATGCTCATAGCTGTAAAAAAAAAAAAAAAAAAAAAAAGGCAGCTTCTAACAAAACCATTGGGGGACCATTTCATGTCCTTCCCCGCACCAGATTCCAATCGATGGAACAGTTGTGTTGACCTTGAGATGAATCCAGGCTTTGTCCATCAGCCAGTTCCCTGGGGACAGGGATCTGCTTGCTGCCACCTGCAAAAGTCCAGCTTAAGTATTTGTGGGTGTGCATTTGCATCAGTGGCAGAAATCAGCATTAGAAGTTACTATTTTCAAGCAATGCCATACTCAGAATGTAATGGGCTGGTCTGTGGGCATCTAGACTAGCAGAGCCCACTGCTGACAGCTGGGCTGAGCGGAGGGGTATTCTTAATTTTGGCCATCTAGACACCAAGCAGCATGTCCTTTGCTTGAACGAAGCCCAGTTGTGCCTGGACCTTGCACGTACACGGCTTTGCCGATGAACGTGGTGGGCACAGCTGACAAGAGAGGCTGCTCTCCTGCACCCATTTGGATACTGTTGTTTAGAGAAGGCCTTAGCTCTTGCTTGTGGGTTTTATTTTCATTTATAGTGTTTTGTACTGGCGAGTTCATCAAAACGTCTCGATAACGTTGGGGTTTTTTGGCTCTGCGACCGCTGCCATTTGCTGGAAAACCTTGACCTTCCCCCAGTACACTCCGGCGTCAGCGATTTCTCCTGCAGTGCGGCCACGCACTGACACTTTCCACCTCGTCAGCGGCACAGGCTGCGCTGCTGGTTCCCGCCCGCGGCGAGGCTGCGCGGGCTGCTTTTCCCGGCACAGGCCCGANGGGAAGCGCTGTCTGCTAGGCCGCGGCCGGGGGCAGCGCTCCCGGTACCGGGGCGGAGGTTGCACCTCCTTCCCTCCCTCCCTCCCGCCCGCCCGCCGCCCTTGGCTGTACCCAGGGAACAGTGTCCACCCGTCCTGAGCCGCTGGCGAGGTGGGGGGAACCGGCAGCTTGAGCCAGGAGCAGCCGGAGGAGGCCCCCAGGTCTGGTTTGGCCGTGTTGCATAGCCCTGAGCAACCTGAGCGTGGAGGCTGCTCTGGGGTTATAAGCTCCGTGTTAGGGCTGGGGTTATGCGCGAATAATTTTTTGGTTTTTGCCGCTTAGGGAAGTGGGAGTATGTCAGTATAAGAAAAGTCTCTGTCAGCAATAATCTTACTCTTCTATGGATAAGTGTTACATAGAGAACAGTGTCTAATTTCCTTAAGGAAAGTTTGGTTGGGGTTATGTTTTCCACCTTGACAGACCTTGAGACAAACTCTACTAAAGGAAAAGATTCTGAGTATATTTAATTTTTTTACTTAATATGCTACCTAAATCTATGCTAGTATGTGATCATCAAAAAGTACTGTTGGCCTTAGAGTAAAAGCTGCACGTCACTGTCTTTTGATGATTGTCAGAGGATGAGATTAGCTATTTTTCCCACTTCCGGTTATTTTTCCAAAGGAACATCAAGGATAAAATGTGATTTCAAACAGCATGCTATGGCACACAATTATTTCTTGATAAAACTTTTTGAAGCTGCTTATAGAGAAATTTCTGTGGCGATTTAAGAATCACATATCCCTGACTTAAATTGTTTTTTTATGTGTATTTGTGTTCGAGAACCTGAAGGATGTGTGCCTTTGAACCTGGCAGCCTTTGAAAGTCAGAAGGGTATTGCTTGGCTTGCGTGTTTACTTCAGCATAAAATAATGTAGTCAGCCAAGCAGAGTGAGTGAGAACTGGCGGAAGCACACACAGAAGCAAGCTGTATGTGATGTTTTTGAGATACAAAACCTGTTCTAGCACATAAAGTTCAGGGAGACCTTACCAAGTACAGAATCCTTCGTTGTGATTCTCTTGCTGAAGGTCATTAGGTTTAGATCTGTGAAGGCAAAAAGTTGCTAAGGTTTTGGTGTAAGTGGCTCTGTGTTCTGATCATTGCTACAGTTGTTCCAGCTTTCTCAGTGGAAATTATTTTAAATAGAGGAACAGTACCTAATAAAAAGGAAATTCCAGTAGTAAGCTGTTAAAGCCATTTCTTTGTACTTCCCTCTATTTTTTTCTAGCCTGTGAGATTCGACATTTTCCTAGACTCGTAGGGCATTTTGAAAAAAAAAAAGTAAAAACAGGGAACTTGGTAAGCTGTAATGTAGCATACTGTCATATGATAAGTGCACGTGTGTCAAATAATAGATATTTAATAGCTATGTAATAATACACTGATAAACATATTAATACACCCCCCTATGTTATTAATGCTTGCAAAACAATAACAGGGAAAGTCTATAAACACTGTCTTTAATCTTGTTTGGGAGCTTTGACTGGCAGAATCATTACATCATTTTGAATACTGCGACTTTCCTATTGCAGCCAACAAATGCATACTTCAAGTCTGTATTGTTTCCCAATGATATACATACTCAATTCCTGAAAAGTAATTGGCTTCTGTGTGGGACAAGTTCTTGCCCTCTTTCAGGCGTATATATATATTGTGACTTTCTTCTGTGTGTAACTTTTCTTATTTATTTCAGAAATGAGGGTTCATTAACATCAACTTTAAGAACACTTCTATTCTTCACAGCTCTAATGATTACATTACCTGTTGGGCTGTATTTTTCATCAAAGGCTTATGTATTTGAAGGTAATTCTGTTTCTGCCAATTAGCATTACTATTGGAAAAAAACAAAGAGGAGAGCTCAATCCTCTAATAGCATCTTTATTCTCCTTTCTGTTTTGAATATTTGTGACTAAAGGCTTTGTAACATCTAATTAGAACAGAAAATTATATAAATGGTCAATGTATCCTTCCCTGCATTGTGGTCTGCTATCTAATATTTGCTGTTTGTTATACAATGGTTTACATAATGTACAGGTGCATCGTTCGCCTCACCTAAAGGGTATCTCACAGCAGCCTGCAGCAGACTTCTGTCAGAATCAGCAGGGATAGGTTTCCTGCAGGTGTTGCAAACTAATTGTGTATTCAAGGCAATAATGTTATTTACCGAGTTTATTTTTTGCTTCTTGAAACATACCTGCATTTGTAGGTGTAAACCAGCTAAGTCATATACCCAGTTTCAGATATTGAATGTGATGGCTGGTAGAGCTTTCTTTTAATTAAGGTAAAAAAAAAAACGAGGTGGGGGGAAGAAGTGATTTTAGCTGTTTGTTTGGAGCAGTTTTGTCAAACTGCCAGCCACCAGCCACATTCTAGCCTTGATTCTGCAAGGCTTTAGTAAGTTCTTAATGCTGCAGGAGAAAAGTATTTTCTTTGGAAGCAGGGAAGAGGGAGGGAGAAAGCAGCTGCTTTTAAGAGCATAACTGAGTTCTTCCAAGATGGCTTTCCTTTGGTGTGTACTGCTGTATGTAGTTCTGAGGGCTGAAGCTGAAAGCTTGTTAAGTAGCTTTTAAGATTCTTTTTAACATGTTTAGTTTTGATTTTTTAAGTTTTTATTTTTTTTTTAATTTTACCTGAGCTGTAGCAAGCTGAGCCTTAACTTTGCTGTGTCAGTTAATGGCAATGTCTCTCAGCACTGATAGGATTGAGTTGGTGTTTGGAGGATTATGTTTTTAGTGTAGTGAGATACGTGGTTTATTGTTCCTTTGGTTTTGGTGATTGTTTTATTTTTTTTAAATGAAGGGTTACACCTGTGAAAAAAAGGATGTTGAGGTTTATTTGGTGCTGGAAGATAGTAACAGAAAAAGTGAATGTTATAAAACTCGAAGCTGTTCAAAACCAGAGTGTTTTATCTTAAATATTGAATAGTTGCAGTGTTGTTTTATCCAGAAATAGTTTCAAGGTCTGTAATTATCGTGGTGAATTCTTTCCTGTGAACTTTTCTGAGCTCAGTCTTTTGGTATAGGGGCAAATTGAACTTTGGTCTTTAAGAATTGTGATTTGTAATTTCAGTGTTCCTAATAACTAATGTTCTTTACTTTCTTTATTTTCTCAGGTACCTTAGGAATGTCCGACAGAGACAGCTATTTCTATGCGGCCATAGTTGCTGTAGTTACTGTTCATGTGGTACTTGCTCTCTTTGTATACGTAGCGTGGAATGAGGGTTCTCGACAGTGGCGGGAAGGCAAACAGGACTAGAACGAAGATGATCATCGTCATCTGATGCCTACAGACTGTAAATCAAATTTTTGTGAGCTGAAGGAAAAGCATTCTTCAAAGTGTATAATACATACGTACAAAGACGAGGCTGGTGCCTCGACTCGAGTTAGAGTAAGACTTGTGCTCATCTAGAGTATGTGCTGGTGGTGTCTCTAAGGCTGATGGCAGTTCTTTAGCCAGCCTCTACTAGGTCAAGCTGAGGAGGTCTTCACATGGAATTAGAATGAAATAATTGTATATTTTTAAAAAAAAAAATCCTGTAGCTATTTTTGCCATTCCTCGTATCTTTCTGGCTTGTTCTGAAAATAATATTGGCACGAAGCAAGCATTACATTTTTGAGTAATTAAATTGCTGGTTAAAAAAGCTGTTAGTCACTATCCAGCTATAGTGGAAAAGATGGGATTTCAGTTTGCTTTGGATAGTTTCCTGATTTATGGGTGTCATGGTTTAACCCAGCCAGCAACTAAGCCCCACACAGCTGCTCTCTCACTCCCCCCATGCGAACGTTCTTGTGTTCTGCTTCATAAATGACATTTGCAGATGGCTACATGGAAAACTTGCTTCTCTTCATAAATATTAACTTGTATACTGTGAAATAATACAAAGTTGATTGTTTTCTTTTTTCCTTGGTTGTGTGTAGAAACTTTCCGTGGTCAAACCATAATGAGATTTTTGTCTTGAAGGATAACCTGGATTTCATTTCACTGTCGTGCTGCTGTTTGCAAGCTTTTTAGTCCATAGATAAAACATTCTTCCTGGGGTTCCAGAAATGCATAGAACTTTCCTGACACTGATTATTGCTCTTAAGCTGTTGTGCTTGAGGTCATTCTGTTAATTTGAATTTTTCAGTTTGTTGTATTAGTTGAGCATTTTTCGGAAGTGTTTTGCTTAATACAGGACTTGGAATGGTTTTGGTGCTACATTTGTCTGTGGTAAAACTTATTCATAAATGAGACAAAAATTGGTTATCCATGCCCAGTGGCTTGAAGAATGTGTTCCCAGGTCTCGTTCCTCTCGTCTCCACCCTGGTCACATTAATGCAAATCATTTATTATATTTTGTTTCTCAAATGTTAAATTTTTTGATTTAGAAGCCCACCGTCAGGTTGCTGCCAGCAAACCAGAGAATGTTCCCGTAGTACTTGAAATACAAATTTGGTTTGTCTATTGGCATATTGGCTTCCTGTTCTCCGGTATATGAACCGTACCTTGTAGAACAAATACTGCCCTTTATTAAAGAACTCCCCTGCGATACCAGATCCAGTAAGCAGGCACGTGTGCTCAACAGACTTTGAAAAATCTCTTTAATAACTGCTTATGTATAGCACAGGTTACTACAAATAGATCGGCTCTAGCACTGCTCAGTAGTTTGGTTTTTTTACTCCATTTATTGTGGAAAATAAATGGGACCATAGCTGTTGTGCTTTACTGAGTCTTGTTGCTAATGTTTCACATATTAGAATCCCTAGACATTAAGTTAATTTCCTGGGAATAAAAGGAAAATAATTGCTTGTTGTTTAGTTACAAAAATCTGAAAAGTTTGACCTATGCTGTAAAGATAGGCACTATAATCTCAGCAGTTCAGGATAACAAGCTGAACATTCTTACCCATTGGAAGTTCATCTTTGAAGATAATTCTTTGACGCACAATGTTCTCCTTGAGAAAAGAGGTGACACGTAAGTCTGTAGTAACAGCTGTATACTGGGGTTAATGTTGCCTGTGCTTGGGAGTTGAGACAACTGCTCAGGTAAGTGATGCAATGAAAACAGTCAAGCAGTGGAGTTGCACCCTGAGTGGGGAGCTCAAAGAACAGAAACTGCGGCCACACAGAGTAGTAGAGTGGACTTGGACTAGGTGCCTGCCCTCTTGAGACTCCTGTTGTGCCTTAGCATTAGGGATTGTCATGCCCCAACATTGGTTAATGTACATTAACTTCAGACAGTCTTTACAGTATATTTGAAACAGAATGCTACCTTCCTCGTTTCTGCTATGTAAGAGCCTAGTAATAACTCTCACTTAACATTAAAAATCAAACCAAACTGCCCCTCCCCCCCC
>VWZK01016323.1:57876-122827 GCA_013396935.1 Baryphthengus martii | reverse complement strand
ATCAAACCTCCCAAAAAAACCCAAATTCCTGTGTAATTTTCACTGTGAGGTTTGTGGGCAGCTATCAAACAGGTCCAAAGTTAAAGGATATAATTTTGCCGTGCTGCTACTGCAGCAGGACAAGCTAGAGGGCAGGCTCTTCCACCTGGCCCTGTAGAGAGAGGGAAGATTGTGTGCTGACTGAAAACTCATTCTCGGTGCATTGCTGAATGGTAAAATGTTTGGTGTTATTGTGATTTTGATGGTTTTTGGACTGCTGCACAGTTATTGTAGTGAAATAAATTACTTGGGCTTCTGATAGCCCACGCAATTGCACAGGGTGTGCTCAAAAACCTCCAGCCAGGGATATGGTTGGTAATAGTTCAGGTGAGTGAGAGATGGGAACGGAGAAGGCCCTTAAAACAGTGAATTAAGCCACAAATGTATTACCACAAAATAACGTGATGCAGATGTGACTGAAATGTAGGTAGGCTGCAGCCCATGGGACGAGGGGAGGAAAGGGTCCTGTGAAGCAAAGGAGTGACGTGGGGAGGTGGAGTGGAGATGGGGTAGGATGAGGACTGGAATGTGCTGGCACAGCTTGGTATATGACTGAGGAACCATATGTTCTTGTTCCGAAGTGTTTATACCACTGTTCTCTAGGGGATTATGCAAAGCCGTTGATCTGAAATATTAAATGTAAATCATACAAAATCTCAAGCCAGTTCCATTTTGAATTTCCACTTGAAGTTGTTCTTAGGGTGACAGCTTTGCAATGTGTGATCTGGGCCACATTTATTCAGCTTTGTCTTATACAAACTAGTATTGTTACAGGCTCTGAGTCATCTCTTGCGGCAGGGTCAAGCCTTTGGAGTGTAAATGTTTCTTTAAAAATACCAAAGAGTGATTGCTGCTCTGATGTTTCATTAGTTTTAATCAGCTGTCAGTTTAAGGGAGACATACGAGCTTCTTGTTGCAGGTTCCCAGGAATCAGTGCCTGCTACTCCATGCAAGGGTAGGAGAGTCTCTTGGGTTTGAGTTGGGCTTGCAACAAGGAAATCCAGTGTACTTTGGGGTCCCCACCGTCATTCTGACACCTGAAGACGTGCTAATGTCTGAATTTCTGAGATGGTAGGATACAGCTTGAGTCTCTTTGTTAGGAGGACTGACTGTGTTGCATAACATAGTAACAACACTATTTAAGACAACAGATAGAGGTAAACTCTTGGGACTTGAGTGCTGTTTGAACCTAAAGTAGTAAGAAAAAGTATGGGAGAAGTAAATGGGGGTTTCTATAGAAAGCACCTTTCTAGGTGCATTCTGAAACTAAGAGACAGAGTCAATGATGGTCCTGTTTCTGAAGGCAGGGATACTGACTGGGAAGCTTTGTGGTGAAGAATGACCGGGGAGAAGAGCTTGGGAAATTCAGCAGTTAACTAGGTGACTGCCCAGCTAAATGCCTGGGACCAAGTTCTTTCAGTGCGCATTTGCTGTCACATTTCACAACCCTCTTTGTCCTACCAGCTTTGGACGGCGTGTTCTTGCCAAGACGATTCCCTGTGGGTGCCCAGTGTTTCTAGGAGTGATCAGGTGCTTACTTGCAACTGTGCTTTTACGATAGTGCAAACTACTCATAGGCCTAGAAAAAAGCTGTTGATGTTTATAGTTGGCACATGACACAATGTGGTTTAATAGTTTGAGTGTAAATGGCCCTGGGCGTAGGCACAGGGAGTGTGTTATTAAAACTGTTTTTAATTGAAGGGTGATTTATGAGTGAGAGTAACAGCAGTCAAAGAACAAAACCTGTGGGTGTGGGCCTGTGCTGCAGGCACCACTGAGGAGCCGTTTCATACCTTTGCAGTTTTTCATCCTCAAGATGCAGAGTTTCTTTTTAACTTGCTTGACTCATTAATGCGACTCTGCTGATGTTGGCGATCAAGTGGAAGTCCCGAAGTTTAGCACCACAGTTGGAATGCTTCATACACCTCATTTCAAGGGAGTTAGTCTTTGCTGTGTAGGTGGTTTTGTGGCAAAAGAACCCACTTTGTTCTCAAACTTTATCACCATTTCAGCTCTTTCCTAAAACTATTCCTATAGAACTAAAGTATTGGACAATTCTTAATTTGAAGCATTATGGTAGAGCAGTTTCCTTTAGAAGTTTGTGTTATGTCTTCAATACAGCTGTCTTTTTCTCCCAGTGTAAAGTATACCCTTGTCAAAAAACTCCAAAGGTGATCCTGATTATTTGGGTGTTTGAGCTGTTTTGTTGGCTGTTTGTGTGTTAAGTGCAGCTAAGCTCTATTTAAATGTGGAGTGGATGTAACACATCATCTGCAGGTTTAGCCCAACATCCTTGAGACTTACTGGGTGGCTATCAAATTCTGTGCCATGTATTTAATAGGAGGGTTCTCTGTTTGCCTTAATACTTAGTGGCATCAACAGGGTTAGTAGAAATAATCTTGAATAGCAGCTGTTTCACAGCTCCCAGGATTACTCAGTGAAAACTGGATTTTTATTTAAAATAAAATTATAATGGCACCTCTCTTCATTGTAATGACTGGTCTGTTATGTTAATCCTGTTCTTTTATTTCTAGCATTTATTTCTATCCCATTATACTTTTGCAAGCAGCAGCAAGTTCCTCACTCTTTTTAGTACTTCTCCCTTTTTACCTCTCCTGGCTACTTGTCACCTGCTTTCAATGGGAGCAAATACTTTCTGTAGTATAACATCTGTATAGATCCCCAGTCAAGATTACATTGAGCTTTGTGGGAAGAGCTGAGGTTTTTAAACTGCTAGGTGGGAATTGTGCTTTCCTGCCCATGTATTTTCAGAATTGTTAGTGCTATCAGCTCTAATATTTGAGGCATGAAAGCAGTAATGCGAGGTGGGGGGGGGGAAGTTTCCGATTTTAGAAACAGCTCTTCATCAGATAACTGGTTTTCATCGGCCTTAGGAGGAGTAATTAACACTAAAATAATAGCATGTTTCTGTGTTGTCATATGCTTATTAGATTCAAAACTGTCCAATTCTGCTTTCAAATGTAGTTTTATTTAAGCGTATTACAAAGCTTAAGAACACTGAATAGCAGTGTCAGTGTGATCCAAGCTGCTTTCACTTTTCCAGCTCTGAAAGAAAAGTGGGAAAATCTTAGAGAGCACCTAGAAGTGTGTGATGCAGCTCTTCAAGAAGCCTGACCATGCCAAAAAAACATACTTGCATTATATCAAGCTTATACAAGGGATTAATTTGGAAGCAGAGCTGAGTGGCTTGTGAACTTTCTATCTCAGGCTAGCCGTGCTCTAGCTGCGTGGTCCAAATTGGAATTTGATGAGATAAACAACTTCTGTGGGCTTTTTGTGGGCTCTGTTCAAAGAGTGAACAGGTAATTCCTCACAGTGGGTTAATTCTGTGTAGCACCAGAACTGACTTGCTACAGTTTTATTCCGCTAAAGATTGAGCAATGCAATAACATTGCTGATTACATAAGCACAAGTTCAGTTGATCACATCTGTATGTGGATATAATATGTGAAATGATTGACCAGTAAGGCAGACAAAGTAATTTATTTTGTCTTGTCTACTTGAATTCTGGCAAGACAGTTTGCGTTCAGTTGAAACTCAGTAGTTTGCTTATCCTCAAAGATGACAGTACAGATCCAGTAGGATGAATTGCCGTGTTTGTGGAAGCCAGTGTGATCCAGACTCCTGTAATGAGCAGGTGAGGCTTTGCATTATAAGGGAAGTCCCATTGCCTGTGCTCCTGGTGTTTTCAGAATTAGCAAAGGCTGGTCCCCAATGTGATGACAATATGAAAACACAGAAAATGAGGTACTAGAGATATCTGAGCCAAGAGTATCGTGTTATGGATGGATAAGAAGAGTTATCCATCAGTAATGGCATTGACTGACTCATCTTTTTCTCATGTGCATTCCTAGCATTGGGAAATTACTATAAAGCCATATTTACCTCTATGGACTTTGAAAACCACAATCTGTTCTTAATATTTCCCCAGGAAAAAGTTCTACTTACACTAGCCTTTGAGACTCGGTGCAAATTTAAGCTAGTTATTCTTTAGCGAAAACCCCCCAGCTTTTTAGATAAAGCCCTGGTGTTGGTGTTGATGGATTTTCCTCCTCAGAATACCGTGCATATTCCTGTTGTGCAAAAACAACAACAAAAAAAGTTAGTATCACAAAACACAACGTGTGGCAGCACCCGCAGGTGCATTGTGTTACAATGGAGTATTTCACCTTCCTAGAGACTGTACCACAAAGTATTCAGCTGTCGCCCTCTGCAGCGCTTGCCTTTTCCTCTACTTTCCCGCTCTTCATTGCAGCAAAGCCAAGGAACAAGATAGGATCCTGCTGCGCTAGGTCTTTCTGGATGCACAGTGAGAGCTGATCGCTGTCCAGAAGTCACCAAATAACCAGATATGTTGGGCTAAAGGGCTGTTGGGACACGATCACGGCAAATGTGTCAAAGTGAAAGCAGAGAGGTGTTTAGTGCATGATAACTCCTGGGGTCATTTGGCATGGCCTGTGAGCTGTGTCTCTACAGGATAAAAAATAACGCAGTTACTGTGTGTGGTTACGCTCAGAGAGGTAAAGGGATTTGCCCCGTGTGCTGTAGCAGATCACTGGTTTAGAAATGGAGAGTGGGTGGGGGAAGGGACTGGAACTTGAATCTTTTGACTGTCTTCTCTGTCAGTGATATCTTGCATTCGCCACCATCCATCCACGGTGATTTTTTTTAAGGTATTGTTTTTAGTGAGATCTTGAATTAGTGAATACCTGGCATGCTATCTAATTTTGCATAGCTTGATGTTCCTTTCACAGTGTGTGCAGCTTACGCTATAGTGCATGCTTTCCTCCTTTGTCAGGTCTTGTGAGTATTCCATGAAATCCCTGTTTTGGCAGATCCTTGCCATTGTTCAGCTGGCTTTAGCCTTCTCTAGGATTCTTTCAGGCATACTTTTTCTCTACTTCATCCTTTCCTTCTGCCTCCTTCTAAAATCTGAAATAATAAAAAAGGCTAGTTGAAATTTGGACACCACTGCTGCACACTGAGCTATGTGCTTCCATTGTCCTTTCAGTAGTGTTGGAGCTGTGCATCTGTCCTGCTTCACACTTCAAGAACACATCCCTTCGTTTGCCCACAAGATTGAGCTGGCAATAAGTTCAGTGGTCAGGGTGCAGAACATGTATGTGGTGCCGTCTGGGGGAACGGTTGCCACAAAACTGGAATAATACAGCAATCAGTAAATGATGAAGGAGTTAAACTAATATATACAGACCCTATTTTTTCATCTATGCCTTGGGCCATGTGCATGTCTTAGTCTTAGCTCTAAGCAGTGTATTGTTTAGGGAAGTACGTTCAAGTGTGACTAATCTGCATTTGTCTCCTTCTCCCAAAACATTGTGCCATTTGAAATGTTTTATTTTTCTGTATTTAAAGAATATTCTTTGATAATCCGAAAGCTATTTTTCATTTTTCTAGAACAATTGGTTGAAGTGTTTTTATTAATATTTCTATTATTTAAGCATTTCTATCTGTAATACACAATAGAGACAAACGAATTGATTTTTTTGAGACAAGCTTGCCTTTTATCCTACAGAAATGATGACTCATGAGATTCATCCAACCCTCATCTCTATTCCTCCCCCAGCTAATAAGTTAAATGTGAGTTTTGTGGTTTTATTGAAAGGCAGCCTATGCTTACCTCACCAGGGAGCTTGTTTGAACATTGAATTCACAAGAAGAAAATTTCTCGCTGCAGTAAAACTGCATCTCAGGGTGTTAAGGAGCTTTGTAAAGTTTGCTCCTTAAGTGAAGAAAACAGTGTTTAATTCATTTAATTCATTGCTCACATTTACAATGATCCTAGTCTGACGTACTTGTAACTCTTCATGGGGGAGCCAGAAGGTTTGTGGCTCTGATACATGATGAGACAGCAGAAGGCAGACACCTATAATATTTTGTCTTCGTGCCTGTTAATCCTGCAGATGGAGAGTATCAGGATGTATAAGATGCTACACTGACCTGGGATAAAAACGCCCTATTTTCATTCTTACTGAAACAACCCTGCAAGTAGTTGTGCTGAGGAAGGAGAGGCAGATCCTGATTTAGTGCCTCCCGCGGGGGATGCCTGACAGGAGTGCACAGGAATAAGAGGCTTTCTTGGTCTGCCCATATCTGGGAAAAGTTTCACATAGAATCTGACTTCTCTGACTCTGCTCTTCCCTCAAAAGGTGCTTATGAACCAGGGGAAATAACTGAATGACGAGGGGAAATACCGAAGCCTCTGTCAACTGTGATTAGGGAGAGAGTGTGAAAAGCTGGTTGCAGTACAAATTGGTTACCTTGGAGAGCTGGCCCTGAAAGCTGACTTACAGATGGACGTTTGAGTTGTCCATTTAGCCTCAAACTCTTGGGCAGAGATACTTGAGTTCTGTTACATAGCTGAGCCTGATGCTGATTATGTTCCTTTATAAAGATTTCATCCTTCTAGGAGGTAAATATTGTGTCAATTAGAACAGAGTTGAGCTCCTAGATGCTGATCAGTGTCTGGTTTCAGTGCATGAAGCCAGAACAGTGACACGGGTGTGACTTCTCAGTCTGGGCAGGTATTCTCTCTTCCCTACTATCAATTATTCAGCAGCTTCACAAGAGTAAACCCTATTTTTCCAAGTACTCCTTTTTGGTGAAATCTGGAGAGGTAAAATAAAGAAAGCAGCCCTGCAGAAAGAAATCCACATTCTGAACATAATTTTTTTTTTTTTTTTTTCCTGTTTGGTCACTGCATTCTTGATACTGCTTTGCAGATGTTGGGATGACTGATACTTAACTAAGGAAAGACTGTTGAGATTGATTTTTCCAGAAACAGTAAAAATTCCCTGCTTATCTCCTCCCTTCAGCATTTCCTGGGATGGGGGGAACTGACTGTAACTAGAGAGACTGCAGAATAGACATGTCCTTACCCTCCATCGGGTATGGACATGTAGCTAGAGCTACAAGCCTCTTTATGACTCTGGCTAAGGCCAGACTATCTACGGATTCCTAATGCAAAGGCTGTGGAGATCTTGCAGCACTTGTGTTTTCCTGGAGCCCTCCACAGTAAGTGTGCTGCTGTGAGTGGAGTTCTTGATAGATGAACCTGCAGAAATGGAAGTGATTTAGTGGGTCATGTATAGCAAAGGGTTAAGCTTAATATCTCTGAGGATGCTAAACAAAACATGCATTTGCAAGAATAAAGGATGAAAGCAACCTAAATCATGAACTTCACATTTTTTCAATGGAGAAAACCGCTTTGGGCGGAAGCAGCGTGTGGGAGGAAGAAGAGATTCCACCGTGGCTGAAAGGGGAAGTTGAACCCTTTGTTGAAGTTCAAAGACAAGGCTCTGGAGGGTAATTCGTGCTCCTACCTTACAAGCCCAGTTAGGACTTTAGTTGCAAGAAGAGTAAAAACCAGAAGCTTAGGTGAGACAATTCTGCTGAACAATACATTGGGCAGCAATATGAACAGGCGAGGAATGTCTTTATAGTTTGACAGGTAATAGTTTCTCCCATCCCCTCTCAAGACAACTGCAAGTGGAAGAATACCGTGACTGAGTACAGGCCAGCAGGCCAAGAGAGATTTTACCTTTCTGTAACAGAGAGAGTGGCATTCAGTGAGCATGGTTTCATGGACACTTCAGCACTAGAACTGATGGAAGCGCATTAGTTGGAAATTTTGGGGGTGAGTTTTCCTTAACTGGTGTCAAGAGCTTTCCTTAATTTGAATTTCGTGAATGGTTCTAGTGGTTTGATATAATGCTGTGCACAGGCTGAGTATAATATATCATTCCAAACTTATGAATGCAAGGTAAATAAATTCCCAGTGCAAAAGGACTGGGACTTCAAAATCCTCCCTTATGCTAAAAATAATGTTAAAAATATAGTGTATTTATAACATACTATATGTAAATACCTTATGTTAAAAGTATACTATACCGAAGATAATATCTGTGCTGAAAATATCTCATTTCACAGAAAAGTAACTTACACGGTGTGTATTTTGCAGTTTGGTGTTCCATATAATACGATATTAGTTTCCTCATTCATTTGTAGATATCTGCTCATTAGGCAAGATCTTCTTTACAAATTGTAGGGCCTCTTTAGGTGCTTTAGGGGATGAGTATATTTATTACAAGATGATAATCCTTGTAACATGTTACATTAAAATATAAACGGATTAGAGTATAGTCTGATGAAAAGCATAAAAGTGAGTACTAAACCCATGCACATAAATGCACTAGAACCCTAAATAGTGTTAATAATCCTCTAAGGGGAAATTGCACCCTCATTCATCTGTAATGGTATTCTGATTGACTTTGTTTTAGTCCAACTTTGAGTCAATGCCTCCATGAAAATCTCATGACTTGCCTTCCAAAATGACATCAAAGATGAAAGGAGAAAAACAATCTTGACAAAACCAGGTCACTACATCAGCAAGAGCATAGTGGGCTGAGCTCCGCTTCCTAAATCAAAGCCTTGCTGCAGGAGCACTGCTGTGCTCCTGTTAGTGTGTCACAACACAGAAGTGAGGGGCCAAAAAGTGTCACAACAGCAGATTAAGGGCTGAAAGCCTTGGCCAAAGCCTGGTGCCTCTCCTCAGAGCACTGCTGTGCGGAGATGAGAATGTGGGGGTGCTCAAGGCATTCCTTTGGGGGGAATCTCCTGGTCCCAGCTATCCTTTGTAGCCAGCCCCTGCACAAGTTAGGAATGAAGAAGAATAGCGAGTCCTTTGTGCCTAAATCAAGCAAGAATCACAGCAAGGGATCTGAGATGTTCTACTAGCCCTATGATTCCAGAAGAGCAAGTGTCCTTTCATAGCCTTGGCTAGGAACTCCTAGGGCTAGAAGAGACTAAGGATCTTCTAAATGTACAAATCTCTTATGTCTGTGAACCTACAGAGCAAGGAGCTGTCAAGAAACCATCATCTCCCTTTCCTGCCACAGTTCTAGTGTATCCCCAGAAGAGCTGTCTGGCAGGGGACGGGGGGGATCTGCGTACACACGTATAGGGCCACACAAGCTGCTGTGGAATTGCCATGTGAGCAAAACAATTCCTTCAAGCACAATTTAGCTGTCTGCAATGGTGGGTGGGAGCTAGAGGGTATTCATGAACAGGAGTCTGTTCCTGGATCCCATGGGACAGTGTCCTGCAGCCTGTTTTTGTAAAGGACTGATTTAGTGTATGTAGCCAAAACTTAACAAGATAATTATGTAGCTGGCAAGGCCAAGTAATACCTAGTACAACATACTGATTCATTTACAGCTGTTTTGTGCTAAGTGGGAGTTCTGAGGTGTGCTAGTTTTGCTAGTTTCTTGCTGCCTGGTGAAGAGGGTGGAAAAAAACCTACCCAGAAAAGGAAATGTATTTCCTATCTTCTGGGGGTTTAATTACATAATCAGCAGTGGCATCAATGGCAAAGTGCCCGTGCTTCTCCTGGGACACGCTTACTGAGCAAGCGATCTGCAGAGGAGAGGGAACCTGGATTGCAGGAGGCTCGTACAGGTGTCTGTGTTCACGGACGACATCTGTTCTTGCTAACAAGCCTAACTCTTTGTGTTGATTATTTGCTTTATTTAATGAAGAAAAGGCCTTTACCTGCATCTTTGACCATAGGGGTGCAAGGCCAGAGTTTTGGTGTTGCCAAGTGAATAGCAGTAACAGCACGTGATCTCTTGCAGGTTTCACTGAAGGCATCCAACTGCACATGTACCAGATACTAAATAGAAGCCATATGGCACAAGCTTTGCTCTTTCTGTAGAACACCTCAGGCAAGATTTGCCAAAAGCAAAGACTTAGTCTTGGGCTTGAATGTCATGCTATGCAATCTGTCTCCTAACACAGCCACTACCGCACACCGACAGTTGGAGTCTGCTCCTGCGCTTGTGGTCTGGTGTTCCCCCAGCTGCGCCGTGTTGGCAGGAACACCCCAGCTTCTAGTAGAAGCAGCTCACTGAGGGGTTCAGGTCAGCCACCTCTCCACACAGCATCCCCCTGAAGCACTGCAAGCTCTGCGCGGGCATGGAGAAGAGCAGTCACCCGGCCACGCGTGTGGTCCCAGGGGAGGTTGTACCTGTACAAAGCAAACGCCAAGCACAAGCTGCCCTGACCCAGAAGATCCTCTGGAAGGGTAAACTCAGGGATGGAAAGGGAAACTTACTTTAATAATATTAGGAAGACCTGCCTTGGTTTCAAGTCAGTTAATATCTGTGTGAAAAATAAGTGACTTCCATCACCTTAGGTTTTTCTGGGTAGGATTTTGAGCTGAGCAAGCTAATAATGATTCTAGCTCACTGGGATTTTAAATGGCATTCTTGCTTCTTGGTGTAAACAGGAGGTGATCGCATAGCATGTGGGAGGTCTTTAATCTTGTCTTCTAGATTTACGTTTTGTAGGATTAGAATTACAATTTTTTTTTAAAACTTTTTTTGTTTCATATTGAGCACTGGCAGAGGCAAGCTGGTAACTAAAGGTACATGTAGAGTATTTTAATGTGGCTTTTCCCTGAAATCATCTGAGCAGCCAAGCCCCCTCTGACCATAGCCCCACCCTTCCATCTGAATTTCGTAAGGGTATTATCACTGTAATTAATAGGAGTTGTATAACAGTACCTAATTAAATTCTGATCATATAGTGTAAATTTAACTTGATTATCGTTAACCTCAGTGAACTCTGCAGGAGATTAATCCTGGTGATTCACTCAGCACAGAAAGCAACAGTGACGGTTTTGCTAAGGACCAAAATATTAGTGTATAGAAATGCTCTGTGCTTTGAAATGCTGCAAGGCAGAGCTGTGTACCAACAATAACACCAGTGTTGGCGAGGGGATTGTACTGCAACTGGAGTCTCCCCAGTTCCAAATTGGTTAAAAGCCACTGGGATGCCAGCAGGCTCCTATGGCACAGATCTTAAAATCACTGAATAAGGAGTCTGAGAGGATTATGGCTTACATAAGAGTTTTATGTCTGTCCTAAAGCTACAGCCCCTATGCATTTGTGGGCTGTGTACTGTGTCCACCACTGATTCATGGACACCAGGACCTCCTGAATGACTACAAGCCATGACTTTTTTAAGGTGAGATTTCAAATACAGGACCTGATCCCTGTCTTACAAAGAGCTGTTGCGGTTTTGTTTGTGGAAACAGTGTGAAGGCAATAATGTTGTTTATTTATCTTGATATCTGCAGATTAAAATGCTGTGTGCTTCTGCCCAGTGTGCTAGAGAATGCTTCCACTCTGCTTTGCTAAATACTAAATGAGCCTTTGTAAAATAATGTTTTTTTCTCCTGTATCTAGTCCAAAAGTACAGGGCATGGGGTTTGTCCTGTGTTTTGCTGAGCACATCTGTTTGTTGGCCGCTAATAATAGTTTAATCAATGGGGCTGATTCCTGCATATTCTCTGTCTGACGGTACCCCAGAAGACCCAGATGACAGCAGGAAAAGGTCTTTTGTACATGGCACTTTTTTTTTTCTTAATTAAAAGCAAAGAGAAAGTTTTACTCTTGTTTGCATGAATGGTCACATCAAATAGTACAGGAAAATCTAGGCCAAGCTGCTTTCAGCGGGCTAAGGAACATTATACCATGGCACTGTCCTTTCATAGTAGCAATGCCTCTTAATAAACACCATGCACCTTTTGAACTTTCTTTGATCCTGTTAGCTTTGCTTCTCACAAGTACCCCAAAGCCCACCTTGCCCCTCCCTCGCTCACTGTGGCGTGGCTGTCCTTAGGAGATGTGTCTGTGTGGGATGGGAAGGAGAGGGATGCGCGCGGGGAAGCGCGGCTGGTGCTTCCTCACTGCCTGTGGAAACGGTGCCGGTTATATAACGCCCTCGCTGGGTAACGAGGTAAAACTCTGTCAACTCTTCTGCAGGAGGTTTCAGAGGGTTTGGGGCTGCTGGCTGGCTAAAGGGTAAGTCAGGAGTGTGTTTCTCAGGGTTGGGGGTGGGTGGTGTGTGCACAGGTGTGTCTTAGTGTGTACGATGCTGAAAAGAGGCTCCAAATTAGAGGCTGAGATGTGAGTGCAGGCAATGGTACCTCAGGCAAGCACGGCCGCCCTGCACAGTTAGCACTTTGCTTGAAATAGATCCTTTTAGGATGTTGCTGCTCTGTGAAACCGCTCTCTAACTTGTTGGTACTGTTTTTCTGCTTTTCTCTAATGTGTCTGCAACACAATTAAGAATATGCTATGCTTAAGCCACAGTGGCTTTCCCTTAATTATGGTAGTAACTCTCTGAGAGAAGGCTGTGCTCAGGCAGTGAAGTGCTTTGCATCTAACAATCCCAAGATGTTGGCACCATACAGAATGTAACTTGCTGACGCTTTGCTCTTGTTGTTTGCACTTGTAGAGTTGTGCTAGTATGCAGGTCAGCTAGTGTGTTGGCTTGTCCAGGTGAAAATGTTGATGTTGGCTGGTGAATGCATGCTGGATGACTGTGTCCATGAGTGCCGGGCACCCATGTCTATTTTGATTTAAGCTGGAGCTATAGGTCTGGATGTGTTTGCCACTGTCACGGAATTGCTGCTCATATGTGCAGCACTCGTGTGGAGCAACTGTCAAATGTGCATCTCGGGGCAGAAAGCAACCTCGGTTTGCAGCAAAATGACAAAGAGAATGCCCGAGATTTTAGGGCTTATGTTACAGGGTTTATGCTTGCTCTGTAAGTGTTGTTTATGCTTAAAGTATGTGGGAGTTACTGGCGAAACTGATGGTTCCATTAAAGAAATGGAAGGGCTGTGGAGAGGGGCTGTACATCTGTAGCCCACTTGTAAACTCAGAGGATTCAAACAGTGAGAAACGGAGCCAAATGAGCCTAAATAAACAGAGGGATCTGAATTATTCACAAACAGAAATGTCTGTTCTTGAATGGTCAGGTGCCTAAATCCAGAGCAGCCTCAGGCAGTGGGACTGGCATAGCAAGGGTGAGCGCTGTCCTAAAATGAACTGTGAAACAGAAAAATTGCTTGGTATTAGATACAAGCTCATATTCCTCTGGGACTCTGAATCTCTTGTGCTCAGTTTTTAAGCTCTTCTCTTTTTTTTTTTTTTTGTTGTTGTTATCTAAAGGTACTTGCTGCCACAATTCCCGTCACTTTGGCTTTCACGTTTGTTCCTTGCAATATTCAGCTGGAATAGCAGACTGCTGGGGCCCACATTCTGTTTCATCTTTATTCTCCTTCTCTCATTGTACTTGGGTCTGGTGGTCCCATAGGTCCGGCTGGTTCCCGCCTGGTTATGTGACTCTTATGTGAGGAGATGTGTAGATAGAGGGGACTTAACTCAAGGGCAGTGTCTCACTCCAGACTCATGAGAACTGATTGCCAAACAGTTTTTATGCTGAACCTCAGGTGTGGTGGGCAGTTGAATGTGTGGAGGATGCTTCTTTTGCATCTCACCATTCCACTTCTGGTTTACTGCAGAAATTTTGCAGAGAGAAACTCCCCAACATTTCATACCCCTATCGCAGGCACACCAGGAGGGGTGCAGCAGGGCCAGCTGAGGCTGATGGCCACCATGCTTAGGAGGGGAAATGAGCAAATGAAATCCCACTTTAGTGACAAGCATGTCATATAGCCATCTTTGCCCTGGGAGGGGTGGCTTCTCTCTGCTGAAAAACACCTCCTTGCTTTGGGAAAGATCATCAGTTGCCCATTATAAATGGATGTAACTAGTAAGAAACATTATCCATGAAGATTGCAGGCAGGTCAAGGCAGGAGCTCTTTCTTACTGCAGGCTGTGTGGTACAGTAAAGATCACTCCACAACGGGCCTACAGCCACGACCCTGTCTGGGGTCTGCACTAACTCTAGGTTATGCCCTGGGAGGACATTGGGTGGGTGGTAATTACAGTATTAGATGGCAAGGTGTCATTCATGCTGTTACTACTCTGAACATGTTCCTGAAATCACAGCTATGGGTTTCTGTGGTGCTCCAAGAAGCAGGGAAGAAGGGCAATGAGGGAGCACGTACATAGTGCAAAACCTGGTTTGGGGCTCCCTCTGGATCCCGCTGGGCTCCTTCCCTGGGCCAGAAACAGATCACAGATTTGAAAATGCTGTTACTATTTAGGAATAGAGATCTCTCTCTCCCTGGCCAGTTCCCAGCTAATGCCAACCAGAGACAAACAGGAGGTGGTTTGACCTGCAGATTGTCTCGTGATTGATGTCAGAGTGCAAGAGTTTTAATGGAGCAGGTCTGTATCCCACTAACAGCTGCCTGTGGACAGAACTGGACAAAATGAATGGAACAGTTCAATGACCAGAGCCCTGAGCAGGCACACACTGCTGCCTGGTGAGAGCTTACAGCATGGCACTGAACTGCAAGTTAACTGGGATTGTTGGGTTGGTTGTTTTTCCTTCAGACAGGAACTGAGCGTGACTTGGGTGTATTTTTGGCTTGGTTTGATTTTTAATTTTTTTTCATCCAAACCAAAACATGGTCTGGTTCTGATCCAGGGTACTGGTCCATCTGAAAATTGGTATCTGTTAGACCTGTTCCCCAGAAGGATTCCCAGGACTTGAAGGACCATCAGCAGTGCACAATACTGAGACTCTAAATGGTGCTGTGCTCTGGCAAAAGGAAAGGAGATACTTGGGGGTAGGCTGTCTTTGTTTCATCCACTTTATTTTAATCCGTGTGAGCTGATTTCAGCTGATTGGAACCTAACGAGCCAGTTTGGTCCTGAACTAGAAGAGCTTCAGTCACACCAGGCTCCTTACTTCTGGGGTGCAATTGAGTAGAAGCAGCACAGGACTGGCCAGGAAACAAAGACTGGTAAATGCACATCATTAGTCATAAAAATCATTACAATAACTGGAAGTGATGGGCAGCCTTGCTGGGAATTTAATAGATGCTAAGAGTTACCCACACCTCAGAGACTATGCTCTACTGTCTCCTTGAGGTAATTTTTGTCTTGCTGGGCAGGAGGATGGGCAGAAACCTCTGCTTTTCCTTTCCAGGACAGAGAGGTGAGTTAGTCCTGTGTACACCAGCAATGCAACTGTTCCTCCAGCACTGCAAAGGCAGCAATGGAGTTAGGCCTTCCATTGCTGCAAGCCCCCAAGCACTGGCTGCATTGTTGAGCACAGGTAGAAGGCCATAAGTGACTGTAGGTGTAGAAATATCACATAACTGACTAGTTTTTTGTACATCATCGCTATCGTGTTGGTGGCTTTGTAACTTTTGCAGCCCCATAGGTGAGCCCACAAGGTCCCAGTTGCTGCCTGCAGATGGTGAGCTTTGCCCTATATATCAAAGAGATTTCTCTCTATGCACATGCCTGTGTTTAATTATCATTATGAAATGGTAATAAAAACCCTGAAATGTCAGTACAGTACAAGGTGGTGTGGAGCTGGGATTTGCAATTCAGGTGCAAGTCTCCTATTGGCAAAGCTGCTCCGTGTTTATCTGACCTCTGCCGTTGGACAGTTGTTCCTCTCTCTGAACCACTCTCTGAGCAGGCTGACATTGCTTGTATTGGTTGTCACCATCTTGCCTGGATATTGCTGTGTCAGCACTTTTCCTGAGTCTTTCCTATGGTGGGTATTTAGGCTGGATAAAACTACCAGCCAGGTGCCTCCACAAGTGCAGTGCTAGGCAGGCTTTGCCCAGAGAGTCGCTTGCTTCTTGAAGGACAGTTATTTTCATATGGACAAGTGTCATTAGGACTGCTGTGACTTCCTGGTGTTGATAAGCATTCTGAGAAAGTCCCCGTGGAGATCACTTAATGCCACTGAACTCCAGATGCGCCTGCAAAAGCAGTGCTGCCTTCGAGGCAACAGAGCCATGGTGCTGGGGGCTGAATGCTGGGCATCTTTGCATTAGTTAGTTGACAGCCATCCTACCAAAGGTGCCTGCAGGGAATTTCCTTTGCTTCCTTTAAAACACCAGGTGGAGAGATGCCCAATGGAGCAACTTTGGTATTTGCCTTTCTGTGCCCCAAGGAGTAAGTCAGCCCAGCAGATCTGCTGCAGGAAATCAGCACAGCACTGTAATGGTGCTGATGTTTGCTGGCAGCTGCTTCAGCCCTCAACACGTGATCCCCACCAATTTTCAGTCCTTAGATTGAGTGGATTGATCCGTAATTTGTGTTGGGATGGCTCTGAGAAGCTGCCTGTGAAGTTCAGCTGCAGTTGGAGCACTTGCAAGATCTTCTTCTGTGTGCAACGACTGCTTCTGCTGCGGCACGGTACTGAGGTCAGATGCCTGCTGCTTGCTCTCGGACAACTGTGGGAGCCTGACTCTACTTGAAACCTCTGACAAGGCTGATCTGAGGCTGGTAAACATCAAAAGGTGACCAAGAAGAGGCAATAGGGCACAAGATTGCTGAAGCATTTCTGCCTAGGAAACCAGATAAAATCGTATGAGAGCTTTGCTAGCGACTCTAAAGTATAGATTTGTTCTCAGACATTAAAGTTTTAAATTGAATGTTTGAAGCTACCCTGCTGCATTAGAAAGTGTGTGTTCAGTGCCCTGATGCCTCTCGTATGTGCTGTAGACAACTGTCTACTGCATATTTGGACATCAGGCCTCATCCTGATGATTTCTGCTGGAGAGTCTCCTTCAGCTCATTTATTGGCGGTTGTGCTGGAGGCAGGGATGTGTTGAAGGAACAAAAAAGCAAAGTGGAAATGAAGAGATCCACGTGTGTAATCATCAGATGGCAACAGCACTTGGTCATTTCTGGAGTGAGCTGGACCAGAATTTGGAGCGAGTGGTTGTATTTCTCTTCCCAGCACTCAGATGATAAAGTTGGACAAATCTCTCAGTGGTCATGAGAACGCATCAGGAGAGGGAATTTTTTTTAGTATCACCACTTGCCTGAAGTTTTCAGCAACACTGCTGTGCAGGACAGTTCCTGGACTTGTGTTTGTGTTATGTGTTTCTAGAAGAAATCAAAGCGCTACCTGACTAGCAGGATGTTAAAATTCACATGGAAAACACTTAACCCTAAAAACCTGCAGTGTTAGTCTAATTCTAAGATTATAAATAACCATGAAGACTTAGGTATAGGCATCAGTGATAAAAGTAGTGGGAAAGGAAGGGAAGGGAAGGGTACTGACTGTGCAGAGAAGAGCTCCTCAGATAATGGGAGGTACCTGGATGTTTCCTGTTGAAACCTTGACATTTTAATAGTGTGCTCTTCATGCTACTATCTTAAATCTCCTTGCCTCTTCGTTCAATTTAAGAACTGTAAATGTTTGCACATGTTCATTGCTGCAAGGGTAGGCGAAGAAAAGAAGTCCTTGAGAAGTTTTTGGGTCAAGCAGTGTAGAAGCATGTCACATAACAGAGAGAATGATTTGGAGACTCTCAGCTGGATGGGCTGGTGAATGTGTTCATGTAGCTGTCTGTCTGCCCTCACGTGACTTGGACCTTTAAATAGTACATAAATTTTACTTTTTCCCCCCATTTGTTAACATCCTTGAAACAGGGCTCTGTGATGTGGTCCAGGCAGCTCCTGGAGCCAGCAAGAGCTGTCAAGGGGCAGCTAGGTGGCAGGGCTGGACCTCCATGGGGCTGGACAGGAGCCTGCTCCAGAGCAGGGGCTACAGGAACCCCACACAACCATGCCCCAGCTGCGTGGTCCAGGGACAGGAGGGTCACCCACCTCCCCTCTGCTATCACCTACATTTTGCTCTTCAGATGGTGCTCAGCACAAGGCAAGCCCTCTCATCAGCAGGCCAGAAGGATGTTGTCTTCCAGCGGGCTGCTGCGTGCACACCTGGCATACAGCAACAGGACTAGTCAGAGTAGAGAGCCTGAATGACACAAGGAGCATCAGGAAGGGTCTCCCAGATCCATGGGGGACATCCTCAACATCCGACCCACCTCACCAGTCCCCCCTTATCACATTGCAAAGTGCCACTTCGTGGTAGCTGCTGAAGCCGTGAGCACCCATCTCGCCAAGGTAAAGCCATTTGATGCACTTTGCAGTAAAATGATTCTCCGCTTACAAAGCTTTCAGGGTATAAAAATGGGCTTAAAACCTGCTGCGTTTCTTGCTTTAGCTTGGAGGGGGTGCAGAGCTGGGTTTTACTGGCAGCTCAGCCACTGCTTGCAGTTTAAGTTTCTCAGGATGGAATGATGATTGCCTGTCTTCCCTAGCCCCTGTTCACCCCACTGTTCTCGGGACAGGCTGAGCCCTGAGCCTTTAGCTCCAAGCTGCAGCCAGTGAAGCTCTCAGCACGAAAATCTGAGCAGTGAGGTCGGAGCCGGCTTTGTCAGAAGTGCCTCAGCTTCAGAAAATAAAGGCTTTTATTTGTAGGGGGAGGAGGGGAGAGGACAAGAATGATTTCCAACCTGCTAATAAAAGCCCTGAAGTAAATAACTAAGTGTTCTTCCATTTCAGTGTAGCTCTTTGAAAATTTCCCAGGATGTCTTTAAAGAGCTCATTGTAAAATAATGGGATGTTCTTTCCCCACAGGTATAAGTTAAATTAAAAACATTTCATTTTCTCCACTTGAAGTTATTATAGAATTACCCAGTCTTGGGATTAGTGTGAAGACGTTTGGGAAATCATTCTCCTGGGCTGCACCTCATGAGATACACTATGGTCATGCAGGTCCACAGTTTTGTATAGCAGGGGAGGGAAGGGTTCAGCACACAGTCTTACCCACCTGGCTGTAAAAGGGAAAACATAGGTTTGGCTGGAGTTATATTTAAACCTTTACCTCATCAGTAGTGAAACCAGTTCAGTTCTTTGAATTAAATTTTATAAAATAAAAGTGAGGTCTTAGAATGAATGATACTGTCTGCAACAATCTGATTGACTCAGCTGATTTTTTTTTTTTTTCTAGTTGAAGTATTTTGTTGCAGGAATTAACAGAGATCTAATTACTACCAAAATTATTTTAACATTACAACACAAACATGTGTGCATAGGAAGCAGAGGTCTTCCTCTGTGTGCATCCTCCTCTGTCTGCTTGGAAGAGCAGTCTGGCTGGTGAGGAGCACCTTGGGGAAGGTGCTGAGCCCTGTTAGTCGGGGAAAGGAGACAGTGCTGATGCTGTCTGAGACCTTGGGGACTTGAGCCTGAGGCAGACCAACAAAATGTCAAGTTTTCATTGGCTTTGGTAGCCTTTTGATTAGATTGCCATTACCTCCATAGACACGAGGACCAGAGTAATTAATAAAGGTGATGAAGGATGAGTAATAAAGGTAAGTGCAGATCCTTAGCCATCCTAGTTCCTCCTACATGCCAGTCCATTGATCCTATTTGCTATTTTGGCCTTATCTTTGTCAAAATTTAACTTTGAGTCTCCATAAGTGGGTGAATTGGGCAGCCCCCTGCTCAAAGTACCACTTCAGCTGTATGGAAAATATTGTGCCAGGCTATATGTTTATTAATAAGCTGATTTTGTGAGGAGATAGAACACCATGTCTGAGCTCTTGTGGCAGGGCTAGCTAATGATATTGAACAGCAAGCAACTGTCACTTTTGCTAAATCTGTCATATTGCCAGTAAGCTGCTTACAGCATGTGGTTGAGGTGGGCAGAATGACAGTCTAATCCACCTTAGGGCTCTACCCAAAGTCAAATTTGGAGGCTGCTTTTCTCAAGAACACAAATTGTCCCTTGGAAACTGTTGTCCCAGAGGCACAAAAAAAGCTAAGGAGCAGAACAGTCACCAGCTTTGCTGAATGAATAAACTCCATCTGTGTGTCTGCTGAAGGGCTTGAAGACCCTCATCCCTGAGCAATGATAAAATAGGACTTCTGAGGAACAGAAGCAACATGGAATTTGTCAGAAAACATATCCTTGCACAAATGCAGCACAGATTTGCAAGAAACCTGAGGGGCTGGCAGAGCCTTATATAGAAAAGGGGAATGCTGTGAGACCCAATCAACAGTATAGGACTCTCAGCAAAGCTTTTATGGATGGGAGCTGTGGCACCTGGCACACGCAGAGGCTCTTGGCTATCTCTTCCTGTTCCCTGTGTAGCAAGGTACCAATCCCTAACCCAGAGACCTCACCTGTACCGGTGCAAGTGCAGCCCATGTGCTCAAAAATGACTGTAGGATGGGTCTGGGGAGGGAGGAAGGTGTGAGCACCTGCTTCTGCTGACACCTTCCTGCACCACCTCCCACTGGCATTCAGCCCGATGTTCTTCCCAGTTGCCATATTGAGCATGACTGTCCCTCCATGCTTCTGTGGTAGGAAAATAGTAGATTTCTCCTACATTTCTCCCTATGTTTTTACGGATGAGACTTCACCCATGCATCACACAACACAACATGTTTTTCAGAAATGATTCCCATTTTGGCCCTCACTTGGCCAAAGTGCATAGCAGATCCTTGAATGTGAGTAGATAAATGATCCTGTTGATTGAGGTGCTGCTTAATATTAAACTAAGTCTGTTGCTGAGTCAGGTCCTTCATCTTTGGCAACCTTTGAGCCACAGAAGTGTTTATAGATGTAAACATTAGGTTGTAAACACAATTTCTTCAGGTGACGCTACAGCATATGGGGCACAGTGCTGAGCTTTATGGGACAATAAAACTCTGTGCTAAACACTCGGCATAGTTTCCTCTTCACAGGTCTTTATATCAGCTCTTAACTCTTCCTCAGTGGCATTTAAAAGTGTTTAAGAATATCTTCACTCCCTTTAGATTGTCCTGTTGTTTGTGCAGTTCTCAATGTGTAGAGGATGCTTGCTGATACTATTGTCTTTCCTGTGGTTGCAGAGAAGCTCTGCATGAGATTCGAGTGCTGTGTCAAGCTGAGACAGTAGATTGTGTGTAGAGTTTGAAGGCTGACAATTACAATACGCATTTTGAAATGATGGGACTGTACAAAATATGCCTGGAAGGAGTTTCAGAAGGCCTTCGGTTTTGTTGCTCCCCACAATGAAAGCCACAACAATCAAAGGTAGAGAGGTGCCTGTGTGACTTGTAGAGTTAAAGCTTAAGAAAACAAGATAGGAAAGTGGTTGTAAATGTTATCAGGAAAAGGAGATGGGTGATAGATTAAATGCCTTATTAAAATCATTTAGTGGCAATGCTGTAGGTTCAGTGTGGAATTCCTCACTGTCAGCCCACTAATGCCAACCACAGAGTGCTTCTGAGTTACAGATCTGAGGTCTCCTCCATTTCCTGCGAATGCTGGGGAGCATGTGAGGCTCCTTGGTGGCGATCATAGAAGATGGGTTTTGTGACCAAGGATATCAAATCATGAGTAGCTGGTTTAAGATAAGACCAAATAAGGCAGTTCTGTCTTCTACTTCCTGCTATCTCCACTGCATCAGCACAGTAGCAGCAAATTCGTTGAAAGCTGATCTTTCAAAAACTTTTCTTCCAGTTTAGCTTTCAACCATGCAAGCAAGATTTTTCACACAAGGGAGGCTGGGAGTGGCAGAAATGCTTCTTCAAGGGCAAGATGTGCTTGAGCTGGTCATGAAACTGCACCCTGAGGGCTGCTGAAGCAGGCTGCTCATAAAAGTCAAGAGCATTTTAATGTATGAGATGTTCATGTCCTTTCTTGAAGTGCTATAACGAGGATAAAGTGATAGCATCAGAGGAATGGGGTCATAGAACAGAGCTCTGGGGAAGCCCATGCCTGGCTCCATTCCTGTTTACCTTGGGATGTGTTTTGGTTACCGACTGCTAAACATAGCAAAGCTGAAGGTGCGTTATCACTCTTCTGAATTTCAAACAGTTTGTTGTATCTTACTGGAGAGCAGCGTATCATTGGTAGCTTTAACCAGCTGTAATATAAAGGCTGTTGAAAAACACAGCCCTGTTATCCTAACTGCACTTTTATTTTTATCTTCAGGAGAAAACATTTGTTGAAATTACCTTTTGACTCCCTAAAGGTGAAGACATTTCTAATTGGAATAGTACCTATGAGTATATGTAACTTTTTTTTTTAGGTAGAAAAATGTTTACTGATAGGCTTATACATTTGGTTTGTATGTCCTCTGCAGTCTTCAGCAATTGGGTGGGAGTTTACTTGGATGGCTTTAGCAATTATTTAGGAGGTGATGGACAATCTAGGGTTTTGAATATTTTTTTAGATGACTCTTTAGTACAAGGCCTGTAGAGAGATCCAATGAGGCATTTATGCCTAAAAAGCACTCCCCGAATTAGCTCACCTGCCAAATGGGAGATCCACCTACTGAGAGCTTGAAGGCCTTGCTGAGGAACCCATGAACAGTGCTGAAGAGCTCCTCAAAAAAGGGATTCCTCAAAGCGTTTTAGGCCATGTGCATTCAAATTGGTACATGCTTTCCATGACGGTTAAACTTTCATTGTCCAATTGATGTAGAGGCTGCAATTTGTGTAGTCTGTAAAATCCTTTCATGGTCTACTGTTAGGGAAGATTGGCACTTGTTTGCTGGCCTTGTCCTAAACCCCATGTTCCCAGAAAGTCAATGGCAAGTAATACTGTGAGTTAAAAGTACTTGGTGGGAAACATCAGAGAGTAAATCCTCCAAAACAATGCAAGATAGAACTCTTCTAGGCAAGAAGGTTTTCTCTTCCTTAATGCTGTGGATTTCTTTTTAACTGCTGTGTGCACATTGTGACTAGCTCTAGAAAGTACTTTAAAAACCTGTAGAATTGGGTAGACGGAATTCTTTCCTATAGGTTTTAGTCTTTTTTTTTAAAGCATACAGTAGAATTCATCAAAAGATGTCATTCTGTTTGTGTTAGTGCCAGTGGATCAGCTATCAGTGCAGAATTCATCTCTTTCTCTGTGAAACTGAACAAAAAAGCCCACAGTTTTGAGTTGTCATCCTCGCAAATCCTTGCTATGTAGATATTATAATTTTTTTACTAATTATTGCTGTTCTACTGAATTCTTTAAATGGTCCTCATCCAAAACTTTTACTTTGGAAGTGAGACTCAGTAATCCAGTTTCCCAGTAATCTAGGACTCTGCTGCAATCCAGAATAAGTAAATAAAAGCAAGAAAATGTGCAGACATCAAAGAACATTGGTAAATGAAATTACCGGGATTGGAAAGCTGGCAGTACATCCCTAAAAGTAGCTCATCTTGCACGAAGATGGTGTAATTTAAAATCAGTGGCACATAAAACTAGAGAGGCCCTGGTGACCGTCTTGGGCAGGAGTGAGTCTAGGTTTATGCGGCTCCATTTGTTTCAGAAATTGAATGTTTCTTAGAAACTGCACCCTTCCCAGGCATTTCAGTTTGGATGTCCTGAGTCACATTTTGGATGTTTAACACTATTGGACTCAATCTGGCTGTGGGTTTGTGTCCCAGTGCCATCCACTGTCTAGAGCTTTATCAGTTAGAAGAGAGCTTACTCTGAAGGGGACACTGGTTGAGTGTGAGCTGCTGCTGGCTCTCTCAAGTGTGGCTGTGTTTACGCAAGCCAGGATTTGTTCCTGGAAAGCAGGAAGGTAGGTATTCTGTTCCCACTGGCATACAGGGGGACAGCTCTGCAGCTTGTCTTCATCTCACTCACTTAACTGCAAGTTCTCATCAGGCTCTACCAGGAGGTATTTCAGCAGCAGTTCTGGTGGTCTAATATGCTTCAGCTACCCATAAATGCATGCTCAAGCTGTTAATTTTATTCATGATGGTTTTTGTTGTTTTGGTGGGGGTATCTTTGATGGTTTTGATCTTTTTGAGCTGGATGCTGTAGTTAAGGCTTCCTCATAAAGGTGCCAAAACAAGGAGATTGATCCATAGTAGAAATTACATGGGTAACATGTCTTGCCCCTTGCTGAGTGAAAACTATTGAAACAGAAAAGCTGTGAGAAGTTACACTGAATTTTCAACTTGCACAGCAGCACTTTGTTGAGTAGGGATGAACCTAAACATGAGCTCAAGGTTTACTACATCATTTGCTGAATAATGGCCTAGATTAATAATATCAAGTAAGAGTTGGTGCAGGAACTGGCTTCAGCTATGTAGGAAGCTCAGGACTGTATTTTACAAACAGACAAGCCTGTCGCATTGCAATGCCAAAATGAAAAGTTCACTTTGCATTCACCAATGCTGAAATGCAATGAGTTGCAATGGGTTTGCATTGCAAATGGCCCAGTAACAATACGCTGGGTGACAGCACTGTTGAAATGGAAGACAGCATTGGTGTTTGGAAACAGCTCTTATATGGGAGTAAAAAAAAAGGCTGTTAAGGCATTCTTTTGTGAAATAGCTCAAGACAAAGCACTGAGCACACGGCAAAGGGTAGGACAAGTACATTAAGGCTTATCTGTTAGGCAAGTCATCAAAACTTATGTAAATATGCCTCCTTATATATTGTATTTATCTTGTTCATATAGAAGATTCAATAGTAATGCTTCTGTCTTTCCTGAGCAGCAATGATGTAGTTATGGAGTACAGTCGTTTGATAAGCACCGTCAGCGGGTCCATTCTCCCTGTGGATCACGAAAGACAAGAAACCAATAAAAGCAATTCCCCATTACCATTCCTTGGAAACTTAAACAAAATCCCAGAGCCTGTAATCCAGGATGGTAATGCTACCTAATCGGTTTTTGAAAGATAGGTATGAAAGTCTGAGTAACATGTCAGTTAAAAATAATCTTCTTTTTTTCTTTTCACTTGTATGGATCTCTGCATGTGCTTCAGCAGGGAGTCGACATGAAGGTTAAGATGCTTTGTTAGCATAGTTGCAATTTCCTTGAAATTTGTCAGAACTGAGTTATATCTGCCCTGTGAGAATTGGCAAGAGTCAAAATATGGTGTGACACCAAGAAAAAGGATCTCAGATTGTGTAGGTTCAAAGTCAGAAAAGTGCTGTGACAGCCTGCCGGTGTGATGTGCATAGTTTGGGAGTGCTTGTGGTTTTTATACCCTGGTCCTGAATAGAAGACACTGCTCTTTTGGACATCTTTTAGCCTTCTTCAATCAGTCCGTCTGCATTAAAGATGAATAATAATACTAATAGTTTGAAATTTAGTGAGGTTTTAGGGATGTCTGCTGAAGTCAGAGGCAGGTTTGCTATTAACATGGGTACTTACTCACTGTGCGGTCTAACAGAGTGCAACTGCCTTCATAGCCTAGAGTTAGCTAAAAGGACAACCTGTAAATGTCAAACAAAGTTCAGCTGGCGTCCCTTGTGCATTTTATTGGAAGTAACTAGGTTTTGGACGAGAGAAAATATATTTTAGAAATCTATCCATATGTGGAGTACTTCAGAAATTCACCTAAAGCTAAACGAGTAACAGACCAAATACTCCTAGGTTTCTAGTGCTTTAATTGTGAGAGCTGCAATAGTCTTTAACCTTCTCTGAAGAAAAAGGGACTTTTTAATGAAATGTACATTGAGCTTTGGAGATGGCTTTGGAGTTGGGCCGTCCCTTCAACCCCTGGCATAACCTATGCTACAAACTTTAAACCACCCAGGTTAAAAAATGAGGTCTTTGATATTGTACCAAGATCGTTTGGTGCCACAGAGCCACCAGCGGCCACCATAACGGTGAGCCTGGCATTCGGACTGTGAAGTTTATCCCGACTGTCTCCTTTCTGATATGTTTGCCCGATGTTCGAACTCTGTGTAAGTCTACTCAGGAAATCCTCGATTTTCAGCCCTGGAGCCTGTGAGAGCAGAAAGGAGGCTCTTGGCTTTTGGCTCCCTTTGTCCAGGACAACGCAAGTTATTTTCTTCCAAGCAAATATTTACTTAGTGCATGGGGGAGAGTTTATATACAATTTGTTGGTATTAAGCCAATGCAGATTTATTCTGTTGTGTGTTTTAGAAGTTTAATTAACATAAGCTTTGCAATATGTGCTGGAAAGTAAATAGCAGGCGCATCTTTATTTACTTGACAGAGGAATAACACTTCTTTAGAAGATAGGAAAGCTTTTCCTAGCGCATGCGACTCTATTCACCAGTACCCTGAAGGCCATTCTGCAGTGCACGCACTTCTTAAATCCCCTGTAAGCCCAAATATCAGGCTTAGGGGAGACTTAAATGCTGTGCAAATCTTGTGGAGAGCCTTTGCACAGGAGATGATGCTCGACTTCATCCTAGCATCTGAACACTGTGCAAACAAGCAGGCAGACCTGAGGCCAAAGGAGATACTTGACCCCATCGGTTTGGCTGTTGTGCAGAGACATTTATGGAAAACATGTCAGATGCACAGACTGATGCTGTTTCCTTGGCTTTATCATGTTAGTGATCAAAAATATCCAACATGAGTAGAATACCCACAACTGAACAGTTTTCATTTGGAAGGACCTATTGGCTGAGAACTTGACTGTCCACTGAATTATAAATCTCAGCCAGCAGTATTTTATAATAGGAGTCCTGATATAACCTTTAGCAGAGAATCACAGATGGCAACCATGTGAGAAGGCTACTGTGCTTTTGATGCCATCTGCATTGTAATCACCCCCATAAAAAGTGTCTTATCCTATCAGTGATACATCATCCTCTAATGTCTCATCCATCAAGTCTGGTTCTGGGGCCTTGCAGATTATTTACACATGAGATTTTCATTGCACAGTCCAAGGCTCAGGCTCATCAGTTGTGAAAAGTCACTGCCAGTGGTGGGAGCTCTAGTTAGAGATAAGAAATCAAGCCTTACTGAAGCTGTCACACCTGCGAATACTTTCATATATTTAACTTTTAACCATCTGAAAAATGAATCCTCATTAGCTTTCCTGGAATCACCTGCATGCTTCAGGCCAGTTATAGATGTATGTATCATCAGGGCTTGTGCTCAGGTGGAAAAGGAGAAAAGCCTTGCTTTGAGAGAGATCCTCGAACATGATCATATCCTGGCTCACAGAGAAGGTCTGTTTTCCCAAGATTGTATCCCCCAGTGTACTGCAGACATTCTTGTTCTTCCTCGGGACCTTTTGGTGTAGCAAGTCTCGTCTAGGGTAACAACGTTGTTGTACTCCCTGTTTTCCAAGAGGAGCTTTCATCATTTCACACGTGACTAAAATAGGCACAGTCTCTAACTTCACTATTAACAGTGCATTTACAACAGACTTAACAAGGACCAGATTTCTCAGTGATTAGCCCTGTTGGGCTGAACCGAATGCAACAGTCAAACTTCTCTTACTTTTTTTCAATATTAATCCTGTTTGCACATAACTCTGATTTCTTCCTCCTTCATTCCTATTCCTATTCCCATTCCTGTTTTGTTCTTCAAATGATGCTGAATGTGAGCTAAATGCTGTAGAAATGCTACTGATTGCTGCTCTCTTCAAGTCTGTCAGCTCTGTTACTCTAAGGCATCAGACTACTAAATGGTTTTCTAATACCCTGATACAATGAGTATTTTCCCATGTTGTCATTATAGAGAAGGAGAGTAGCTGTATGTTTTTTCCAAGGTTATGCAAGAATAAGCATAATATTTGATAATTGTGCCTCATCTCCCCATACATGTTACTGCTCTTCTCCTGTGAATAGGTTATTACTGGCTTGCTTGTTTGTAGTCATCACCAGCACTTCCATATAGAAATTGCAGTGGGAGATGTTTTTTTCTCTGGACCTCTTTATAACTCTTCTTTCATCTGCTTCCTGATTTTTCTCTGCCTATTGAAATTTCATGCATTCTGGGGGGCTGGTAGCCCAGATGTTTTCATAACAATAGTGTCTTTATCATCAGGATTTCATAATTAGGCAATTATTTTTTTTACAATACAGTCGTTTCAAGTTTTTTGTGTAATAAGCATTTAGATATTATAATCTGCTAGAAATGCATTTCTGTGTAAGTATGGATTAGAATAGATTTTAATTTTACAATTTCAGAGATCTAAATTAGACATTGTAGTAAAAAAAAAAAAGACTTTTATGTCTATTAGAACATTTACTTTTATTTGTGCTTATGCCAGCTAGAGTGAAATACTTCCATATGTTTTAAATCTTAGGTTAAGTTGTAACTGCTGGTAAAAGAGATGGTGGAAGAATAGTTTGTGATGATGTAAGAAAATGTAGCTAGAATTTTTAAGATGCTGCAGTGCTCTGTCCGCTCCTGCTCTGCAATAGGGAAGTCAGAGTGTCAACTGAAATAAAATCTTAGTCATTTTGAGCCAGCTGGAAGGTGGAATAACTTCAAGCCATTTTGTTCTGGTTATTTCAACTGCTTCTTTTTGCATGTAGCTGGAATGTTCAACTAAAAGTCATTTCATTTCCAGCTCTTCCTATTTCATGTGTGTGTGTTTCAGCTGAAAGATGCAATGGAACCAATCGCCTGCAAAAATGGGCATATTTCAGTAAAGAATTGTTTCCCATCATTTCCCTAAAGAGCTCCCTCCGTAATTTCTCTCACTCTGTCTTACTACTCCTAGCCATTTTCCCTGATGTTTAGTAAAATATTAATCCTTTCAAATGTTAAGCCTGAATTTAGTCTTTTGATTTATCTTTTGCTTCTTAGTGCCTAGTGTTAAACACTGATTTGTAAGGAAGTTCACAGAGGCAGATAGAGTTTCAAGCAACACTGAATGAGTATAATATTCTGTTTCTGTGCTGCTTTTATTTCTAGTAGAAAACTGCCTGAAAACTTTACTTCCAGTCCATCTTCATTTGTGTTTCCATGGAAAAACTCCTGGTGGCTTTAGGCAAACAAAATGCTTTGAAGATGTAGGCAAAGCTTTGCTGAACTGGAGCCCCATTAAGCTCTCTCTGGTCCTGCAATGCTGAGACACTCTGGCACTCGTGGAAGTCTTGCAATGATGATTTCCCTTTGCTGGGCTTCTGTATAGTTTTCTATTCATGCCACAGTCTGCAAGAGCTGCTTGATATCTCCACTAGCTCAAGTAAAATGTAGGCTACCAAAACACCCAGGAAGTCTTCTTGCTCCTTTCTGCTTTAGCATTGATCCAATGAGCCAGCTCTCCTCCTTTGTTCTGTCAGAATAGCAGTAGTATAAACGGCTTTTTCCTCCTCACTCCAAAAGTCCCAGGAATATGATTGAAAATAGATGGCCCACCATTCTGTGAGACAGTCACTAACTTTGTGACTGGTGTTTGTTGCCTGGCCCATTTGGTGACAGCAGGTGTTTGGCGTGGACTGTCTCTGAATGATGAGTGCCACAGGTTACAGCTTTCCTTGTCTGCAGGCTACCAACACTGTATCCAGGTGTATTTCAAACAGTGATGCCACTTTCGGAATTTAAAAATTGAATAGAATGTGTAAATAAGATGCAGGAGAAAATTCCCAGTGTCCCAGGAGTTGCCCTGGAGAAAAGAGATGCTGCATATCTTTGAGAATATACCTTTTCTTGACATATTTAGCAGTTCTCCAAGATCCTTCATTAACTTGAACAGAGGTGGCAATGTGTACGAGCACAGGTTCAGCTTGGCTGTTTCTCCAATTGAAGGGAAGCCTGAGATGGGAGAAATCTGGGCAAGCAAAGAGGGAAAGGGGAAGGTGGGTACCCTCCCAAACCTGATAGCTGTTGATGGCTGTTGCTGTTGCCCTGTTGAAGGCAAAATGAGCATGGAAAGCTCTCACAAGAGGGCAGCTTTTGCTGATCACAGAGGTTCTCGAGTCTTCCCTGCCTTTAAAGACTGAGCTGTGTGATCTCTGAATGCCACACCAGGTTGGGATAAGGGAGTTGGAGTAAAAATAGCAAAAGCAGCACCACAGAGGTAAAGCAGGTCTCCTTCGTGGAGTGTTCCCTTGGGCAATTTCTTTACCCATGATCGTGATGCCAATGGTGGCACTGGTGCTGTAAACAAAATTTGAGGTTGCTCTGTGTGCCAACACGATAGACGCCCAGGTCCCGCTCTGCTGCGTGGAGTGTACATGTTCAGACGGTGGCTTTCAATGGCTTAAGGTTAGAAACCACTCTCTGTATTCTTGTCTAACCTAAAATGATTTTTGTGGCCAGAATGAAGTAAATGATGACCACATCCCATCTAGCTCTTCCCAGCCAGACCCACTATTTGTCTCTAAGAAGTTAAGTAAGAGGTGACGTCGCAGTCTGAGCTAGGGGTGGCTTTCATGTTACATGGTGCTCCAAAAGTAGGTTACTGGGTCAGGAACAGCAAGTTCTGACTGTTTGCCAGCTTGGCCTTTTTTTTTTTCCCACAATGTTTATACTGCTGTGACCTGCCATGCTGAAATGAGTCTAAGATTAATGTAAGCAGTGCTTTAAAACAGCAAGAAGTGTTTGATTGAACTTGTCCTTCTACACTTGCATCAGATTATCAGTTTGCAGGATGCTTGCTTTATGGTGGCTTCCTTTTTTGAAACAAAAAGTAAAGCTAATTGGAATCCAGTTGCTTGAAAAAAAGGCTGTCCTTCTTAACTGATTACCTTGAAGTCTAAAAACTTTCTAAACTCACTGGAGAGTGCAGAGACTTGGGCTCGCTCAGAATTCAGTACTAGGGGAATTTGCTTCGAGATCCAGTGATATGTTAGAGAAGATCTCCTGGGACATCTGCAAAATTTGAATCTAGTGCAGAACATTGAATTTTGGAAAAAAGGAGATTTGATTCAGGCTCTGATCTGTTTGAAATGCTCCCCAACTGCTTGCAGTCCTTTGTCCAAAACTAATTACTCCCCCTGCATGCATTCTGTCTTTTTAAGCCTTACCAAAACCAGAGCTCGTGTCAGTGCTGACAGGCAGGTGGACAGAGGGCAGCTACTGATGGGCTCGGATCCATGAAGGAGAGCAAGGTCCTAGGCTGAGAGTGGGAAACCTCACGGGAGCACAAGGAATGCAATTCTATCCACCTTCCCAGTGAGAGCACAGGGGCAGGAGGATTATGGCTGAACTCGATGGTTTTAAAGGTCTTTTCCAATCTAAATCACTTTATGATTCTCTGATTGTGGAGGCAAAGCTGACTCACGCTGCACATGGGTTTGTACCTGCCCCGAGCATCAGGCCCGTGTCCCTTGTGTGCCGGGTGACAGCAGCCTGGGAGCAGATGACTGGTCCCAGTGCACAGAGGCAGCAGCAGGAGCAGCTGCTTCATCTGCAGGGCTGGCACCAGCCCTTTGTGGGCCTGATCGCTCCAGAGGTCACAGCCAGGCACGTTTAACACCAGTGGGACGCAGCCAGACTGCCCCGGCCTTGCAGCTGGGCATATAACTTGAGGTCTAAAGGGACATTTCTTTGGTGTTGGAGGCAAGCTTTCCTCTCGATCAGTGCTTTTGTGCCTAGATTTCTACAGGCTGATCCTGCAGCCCTTCACCCTCTGGTTAAGTGCAAAGAGTGGGATATGCGAGAGTGAGGATGGGTGGCTTGGCTTCAAATATTTGAATAATCTCACCAATAAAAATATTACTCGAAGCAAAGCCTCAGAATATGTTCAGTGGCTCGCTGCCAAAGCTGACTTAAGAGGAAACTATGTGGGCCATTCAGCCAAGTGATTCATCGAGTTTTCAGTGCTTCTGAAAACTCATCTAAAAGAAATTACAGGAAAAAAACAAAACAGAGCAGGATTTGAAGAAAGATTGTACCTTGTGAAATCACAGAGAGCTTTCTGCTGCCAGACCAGATGTATCAGGACAGAGAAAGAACAGCATCACTTTATGCTCCTCAGCAAGCTAAAATGGCATCTAATCACAATGCATCAGCAGCGCACCCAGAAAATGGTTTGCGCAGCCTGCAAAGGCCACCCTCAGCACTAAGGTTTTCACATGCCTCTTCATGTTTCTTGCCCACAACTTGAAAATATCTGACTTTCTGCAACTGGAGGAAAAATATGTTGCTCAAAGAAGAGTGAGGTGAGTAATGCAGCTAATAAACCCACAACCCTCCTTGTTCAAAGTAGGAATCAGCTGATTTACTTGCCATGTAATGAAATCCAAGTCAGACTACAGCATCTCTTAGAAAACGTGTTTTTTATGAGAGACTATCAGCCTCTCGGAGCTGCAAAGGTTCCCTACCAGCGATGGCTCAGCAGGGCCTCGGTTATCACCACTGACTTACAGTTCCCTCTCTGCTGGCAATCAGTTCAGTGACTACCAGAGAATGTATGTTAAATCTCACCCTGCAGACCCCAGCCCTGTGAGGTGCTGAGTGTTTGGTGCAGGAAGCAGCATTACAAGAGGCAGGAAGAAGGTAAATGGCTCACCTCCTGCATGCCCTTCTTTCTTAGAGGGCTGGACTAGATTCTTAGGTGATAAAAATAGACGTGGCTGCATTGTCTTCAAAGGAGCTACACCGATGTACAGTGGATCAGAATCTAACCAGATATCTATCTAGAAGCAAAAACTCTAAAGCTTTAAGGAGAGGAATGCATTTAAAATGCAAAATATCCAGCAATAGTTCTTGCCTGCCTTGTTTCTTAGGGGAGTTTGTTGATGCTAACTGGGCCTGGAAGCTGACCTGTAGGGGAACTGGTGCCTTTCTCTTGGACACCAAGTCATTGGGGAGTTTTCTGTCATTGCACAGCTCGGTTCTGCCTTCCCTCTTCCCGTTGCAGGGTTAGCAAAGGATATGATGCTTAGAGAGTGCTGCTATATCACACGTGCTCACTTCTGCTTCTGCCCTTGCACCTCTTTGTTGTGTGATCTTGTGCAAAGCCCGTAGCTGTGCCTGGTCTTGATTTCTCTCTCTGCAAAACAATAATGTCAGCGCTATCTGAGCACTTTCACCTAGACTTTTTTGGGTGGAAAGTGACATAAAAAAGCAGCTATGCCTGTCTGTTCTTAATCCCTGCTGCACAGGGGGTGTGCAGCAGGGATGAAGCTCTCCAGTCCAGCTTTGTCACTTCCAAGAGCTGTAGCATGAGAGTAAATATATCAAAGCCTGATAAAAGAGTTCTGCTTTGGAACTTGCAAACCATTATTATGGCAAAGGAATGCCCTAATAATACTCTGCTTCCAGTCAAAGAAGATGCATCTACTCTCTATGTATGGGATTCTGACCTATGAATCTAGTTACACTTAATAAGATGTAACAGTTGCTCAGGGGACTGATAATAGGATATAGAGTCCCTTATCTCTGTGTCATGTGTTGAAATCCAGACCAGGCCATTAACAATTAAAATGTCTTACCATCTGATGTCTGTCCAGTGGCCTATGCAAAATGAGTCTCAGCTCAGCAGCCAGTGCGTAAACTTTTGGGGTTTCAGGTTGTTGAGTTTTTTTCTCTTTTCTGTGGTGTGGGTTTTTTTTTTTTTTTTTTTTTTTTCTTTTGAGGAGGGGAAGTATCTTTTGCAATCCCACTCCTGCCTTCATTAGCACCATGGCCAGCTGTTTGTAAACTGGCAAGCAGCCAGGCAGACATGGGGCCGTGGTGTTTTCTTTCCCTAAACATGTTCTTCCAAGTCAAAGCTGAGGTATGTTAGAGCAAGGCCCTTGGGAGAGCAGCCAGTGCTGGCTCTACTGAGTTTGTTTTGGGACTAAATACACAGTTGTGTTTTCTTGGCTTCTTAATACAACAGCTATTTAGGAATATAAAAATAGTAGCTTGTAAAGAATGATGCATGGATTTCCTCTCTTTCTGTCTCTCACATGGAAAATACTCCAAATATTTATTTTCAAGAATTATTTGAAAACTCGAGAGAATGAAGAAAACCTTTACTTACTGCTGCAATTTTATTCAGACACAGACTTGTTTGTATTCCATTAATTATGGTGGGGGGTTACATTATATATACCTTTCTCATGCGTTTATACCCACTAAGACTTTTTTTCAAACGTCTGAAAACACCGGATGTGTGTGAAAGGCTCCATAGTTACCATCTACCCTGACAAGGGCTGTGTGAAAGGAGGTATTTCTTTCTCTGTCATCAAAACAAGGCCACGGTAGTGTTCACACACAGATGTTTGTGTTTGAGACAGTTTTATAGCAGTGAAGACCATTGTTATCAATGGCTGGTCAAGCACAGAATTCAAATTCCCTGTGAGCGGAACCCAGGTTTGTGACTTGCAGCTGTGTGGTTTGAGCGATCCGTCTCTGAGCAGTGGGAACCGAGGCTTCTCAGGGAGCAGGCCAGCCCATCTTGGTAGTCATGTGCCACCAAGTGAATCTAGTTGGTTCCTCTGCCACCTACCTCCACCCCACTGGGGACACCAAGGAGGATGCAGGGCTGTCCTTTCTTGTACGACTGGGAGCCCGACACTGACCTCCCCAGACCATGGCCAGCTGGGAGCCAGCCTCCTGCTGTGGTCCTCACCAGACTTCAGAGGAAGGTCCTACCTCACATGCCTCCAGGCTTTTGTGAAACATCACCAGTTTGGGAGGAAAATGGAAGGAGAGGAAGGAGAGGACACAGCTGATCTCCAATTGCCTGGAATATGTTAGCAGAAATTGCCACTCTCGAGCAACTCTTGAGCAATGTCTTCCCCAGTGGAGATTTCAGTCCTGGGAGAGTCCCTTCAACTGGAAATACTGCAGTGGCAGGACAATGTTACTCTATCCTCTGTTTTGAAAGGCGCATCAACTCCTAATCATAGGTCCTAAGGAAAAATGTCCGAATGACATGCCAGATCAGCAGAGCTGGGAATCTCCTGCTTCCCTTTTCTCAGTATCTTCAGGAGCTTTGAATTCTTTCATCAGAGTTTACATCCCCTCTTGAACAGCTAACACCTGGAATGGCTGTTCATGATGTGAGAGGTGGTTTGCAGAGTTTATATCAGAATAGAACAAATACATCTGCAGGGAGAACTCCTTACTGAATGTTTTTGTTTCAAATTTTAGAACATGCCAAAGGAGAAGAGATTGAGAATCTCTGCTTTGAATGAACTGGAGAACTGAACTGTCTTCCTGAATTCACTGTCCACCCATCCATCCAGACACTGCTAAGACTGCTCTTGTGTTTTTCCATTTTTGTGTTTAATAATCTGAGCTGATGATGAGCGGAGATGCCATTAAGTTAAGCACCTATGCTGTACATAGAAGGATCACAAACATCATCTTGAGTGCCCTTAAAATAAATGTTCATCTCTTTACAAAGATTGAAGAAGACTGTGACACAGATCAAATCATCAGATCGTCATCAGCTCTTGGCCTGCTCACCTCTCTGCAGCTCCCCAGATGTTCAGCAGTACTATTCCAGATGAATTAAGTGGACAAAGCTAAGCTTGAACACTAGCCACTTTCTCTTAACTGCATCAAAATAGATATTCTTATGAATAGGAAGTGATCAAGGTGAATAAATTCTGGAGCAGGCTCTTCTGGACACAACAGGGAGTGATTAACCTTTTAAATACTAGACTTGTAGAAAACTCTCTCCACAACTGTTACTTTTGGCTATTTAATTGTCCGCAATTTTATTTATATTTCATCTGAAATTACAAAAATCTTTCTCTTTTCTGCTCCTGCCTCCCACCCCTTTCAATTTTGTGTTACATGATAACAAGGTTTGAAATGGGGTCAGTGTCACAGGGTAGCTATTCAAGGGAGACTGCGACTTTGGGGGGTGCAGCCTCAGATGCTGCACATGGGTGCTCTGCTTTTGGAGCTCAGGGCTGCAGGAGCCATGCTCTTCCTGGGCTGAGAGGCTCCGATTGCTTATGGGATTTGTTGGCTGAGGAAGAGCCATTAATTCCAGCTCCGTGACTGAATCCCGATAGGAAAGATTGCGCAGTGTCTACCTGAAGTGCTCCCTGTGATTTCAGTGGGAGAGCTGCTCTCTCGCACCTCCTGTCCTAGGCTGGTGGGTCCTGCTCTTCTTTCGCTATTTCACTGCTACCTTTTACCCAGGGTTGGCTGGGCTTCACCAAGCGATGTGTGACTATCCATCCGGATTTTTCATTTCGTTCTGGGTCTCCCTCAGCTGAAAGGCCCTGTTTCAGTCTTATAGGAAATGATTTAATTCCTCCATCCTCTGTGGCTTGAGGTTTTCCGTAGGCAGGACGCTTGCTGCTGCTTCTCTGACAAAAGTGGCCAGGGGCTACTTAACTACCCACATCTCTCTCAAAATAGAAATTCATGTCTCCAAAGTACTTAGACACATTTTAGTTAGTGTATACAGTGAGCTTTCTCCCAGCGATCTCAGTCTATTAATATCAGCTCCAAAGCCTTTGGTTCGCCTAAGAAAACTTTTTGCAGACAGAGGCTGTTGGTATTTCTGTACTCTGAGATCAGAGCTGCCGTCCTGCTCACACGCTTAGTGATGGAGGTGGGGTGTGTGGCTCAAGCATCCATTTCTTTCTTTCCTGCGGCCTGTTCTTCCCCAAGGAGCACAAAAGCGCAGAGTGGACAAGGTCTTTTACTTACCCTTTTTCTAAAAAGTGACCACAGAGAGGCTGACAGGGAAGATTCAGAAAATTTGGATATACGTTAAAGTGTAGGAAATGATAGAGAGAGAAAAAATAGCAGAGAGAAGAAAGCATGGGGAGAAAAGTGCCTTTTTGGTGTGAAGGGGTTAGCTGAGAGTCAGCTTTCAGATGCTTTTTAAATAAGTCATTCTCCTGGAAAATATGGTTCCTGATCAATTATGAAACCCTCAGGGATTTTTGAGGTCAGAACTCCCCTGGTTAAGGGGACAAACAAGACTGAGCAGTGGTGCTATTTGCGAGTGGTTTTGCTACTTTTCAGTGAGAAATGCAACCAAAAGATTTTGTGGAGTTCTGTTTTAGGTTTCAAGTAAAAATATTCTTTTGTTATTTCTACACATGCCACATGAAAAACTAAAGATTCTTTGAGGCTGGATAATGAGGTTCTCCTTGGGTAGTTAATGCAAATAGCCATGCATAGATAGATGTTGAGAGGATCAGATCCACAACAGATATGATTCACATAGACCTATCAGCTTCACACTGGTGAGAGACTGTCCTGAGAATTCTTCTGCCCTGTAGTGTGTAGGTGCTACCTGTGGGTCATTTCTCCCCTCTGCCTTTCTGTGAGGCTGAGGCCCTGAGCAGGGGAAGTTTTTCATCTCCCTGTTTTTTCCCCTGACACTTTCCTCTGCATCCTTCCTAACAGTTGCAGTAACCCAATTTACTTACTGGAGTGTTTGCAGCCTTTAAGGTGCAACTCTTCTGTGCAGAGCAGCATTCTCTTCCTCTCTGGCCTTCCTTAATTCTCTGCTTGCAGCTAGAAAGGCTTAGTTGACATACAGGTTGAGTCCTGATGAACTGTGGAAAAGCTGCTCTATCTATTTGTCTCAAAGTTATGGCTCTTCAGTCCTGATGCTTATTTGCATTTTACTGTACATGATTCTTTCCATTTCCACACATTAATCTTTCGTTGTTAAGGCTCAACCCCACGCTGAACAGGCAGGAGGCACAGATGGCTTCATGCAGCTTTGTGGGTTTTTTTACTCTTTAATTTCTACAGTTCATTGAACAACAGCAATGTTTAAGTTACATAAACCTTAACTATCTTTTATTTTCAATGGAAATCTCACTTGCTTAGCCTAACCCTCCACTAATTGCCTTGTACTCAAGAACACTTCAACTTTGTTTTCCAGTGTAGCATTTGGTTGTGCTGAGAAAGGGGCAGGTGTCACACACGAGTCGATGGGATGGGATCCACCCAAGGCTACTAAGGGAGCTCACGGAATTGCTCACCAAGCCACTTCCCATTGTTATAATCAGCAGTCCTGGCTAACCAGGGAGGTCAGCAAACATGAAACCCATCTATAAGAAGGGCCAGAGGGAGGATCTAGGAAACTACAGACCTATCAGTCTGACCTCAGTACTGGGGAAGGTTAGGTAGCTGATCATCTTAAAGGTCTCTTGCAATTCTATAATTCTATGATTCTGTGGAAATAATCTTGGGCTCATTGGAAAAGAGAAGATTATTTAGTTCCCCTGGGGCTAATTTTAGGATACCCTTTGGAAGTCCTTTCTCCTTTGTGCTTACTTAAACTTAAACAGCCTGCACCAGAGATCAACTTCAGTGCCTGTTAGAGGCTGTGTTTCAGACTTTTAATGTTTATGTCAGTGGAGATACTTTGGGTACCTATGTACTATAGGTGAATCCTAAATTAGTATAATGGAGCAAGTGCTTTGAGTGTATCCCTTCTCTTTGTTGCCAAGCAGGGAGGTAAGAGGATGCAGTTTTGGATTATGATGATCCTTTTGGGCTCGGGACAGTGGATGCCCAGGGCAGCATCCTATTCTGGATCTGAGTCAGTGCCATGGTTACAGTCCCTTTGCAGGATTCTCTGATCCATCCCTGCAAGGTGACCACAGACAGGAAGGGGAGGTAACCTGGCTGGTTGTACCTGCCTGTGGAGGGATGGACCATCTCCTCCACTTCAAAGCCTATCAGCCACATGCTGCTTGCCAGCCGGGCCAGCGTGTTTCAGAGATGGACTTGGTGCTTCGGATGCTGCTAGAATTCCTTGTGAAAAGATACAGAATGGCACAAAAATTTCCCCATGCACTTTATTGCTTCTCCAGTTACAAGTTTCTCACTGCACCTGATAGACTCAGGCGCTGTGGCAGTGATATTGTTCTTGTGTGGGGCAGGTGCTTGGGACTGCTCTTTCCAGTGCTTCTGTAGTAGCCACCTGTGGCCCCACTCCCTACTCGCTGAGCTGCCAGGAATAATTGGAACTGCTTCATTATATTTTAAAAAGATAGTTGGAGGCCTGATTTATAAAATACACATCTGTCACACTGACAGCATGGATTTTCAATGTACTCAAGCTTTAAAATCATATGTTTTGACTTTTTCCAAGGTTTGCTTCTTGGCACCTCTATTGCAATGCTCCCTACTGGGACTTATTTAAGGGGAAGAAAGGACATAATGTACTTACAAGTGTAAAGGATGTATGTTTATTCCCCTGAACTGAATAAGTGGCAAACCCAGAGGATGAATATGACAAGCTCATCAACTAGGTACTCTTAACTTTCTTTTCAGCAATTAACACGAAGTTTGTAGCTCCCTGTCATTTCTGCCATATAATAATACTGGGTAGTCATGTAGCTTTTATATTAATAGCAGAGAGTGAAGGCACTTATTCCAACTCTGAAATGTAATCTCATTAAAATGGGATTGAAGGTAATTAATAGCAGTTGTTGTATTTTCTATTTGTATTAAAAAATGGCCAGATTTGTTATATGGGGCAAATTCAAAGCAGTTCTCCTGAAGTCAAGAAGCCCAAATTTACATCTTACAGATGTGAAATCAATCTCTCTCCAAACTGTTCTCAGAAAGCTGACTTGAGTTTCTTGTTTCTAAATGAGTTTGCTTACATTCAGAAGAAAATTTTTACATATACAAGGGAAGAGCGAGAATGAAGGAGAGCTCTTTTTCCTACTTCACAACCCCAGGAGGCTGGGTGAGATGGGAAGCAGAGCCAGACACAGTGCATGGTATGTGGAATGGGTCAGGATGCAGAGAGATGCAGGGACTGGACCCTGGCACGGTCTGAGATCGCAGTGCAGGTCCCAGTACAGGGCTGGTCAGTCCCTCCATTCCAGTCATCCAAGCCAGCACAACGAGCTGCCCACTGCTGCCATCTCCAGCTCTGCAAAGAGCTTTCTTGGGAAACTGTGTATTAGCCACTGCCTGGTCCTCTGGCCACTTTAGCGCTGCTCAGGCTTAATCCCTTCTTCCATTCACTCTGGAGCTTGTCTTGGCTGTTGTGGCACAGCCTTTCTGTCAGCCCGAACTCTACTTGTATCTTTTCCCTTCTGAGCTTAGAGATCCATGTTTTGGCACATCCTCTTGAACAGGTTCAACCAAGTGTGAAGGGAGCACGGCGCTGATCCGCAGTGCTGCAGTGCCGAGGGATTCCCCACAGCAGATGTGACCCTGCAGGTTCCCATACAGCTGGGTTTGCATCAAGGTTCAGTTTACCCTTTGGTTAAGCATTAGGGTCTGTCTGCAGCTCAGGGATGCTGACTGCATCTAATCTAGTCTTGCCTGGGACATGAAGAACTTCTGTCCATCTCAACTGGTTTGTAAGTTGAGACTGAAATCTATACTCCTTTCAGGCCAGTTTGCAGAAGACTGCTTTTTCATATAGCAACCAGTGTACAGGCCTCCTGTTCAGTTTTGATTTCAGTGCTGAAGGTTTCACATCAGTCCCTGGTTACAAGAATGACAGTCATCGTGCTCAGGGCCATATTTTTCTTTCTTTCCTGCCATAAACAAAGGAAATCCAGCCCCACGACATGAAGTAGGGGTGATATTGACTCCACAAAGTGCCTCCTCCTTCCATTCCTTGACCTGCATCAGCCCTTCTATGCAAGAGTAGGATAGGAGTTACTGGGTGAAGCAGTCTGGCAGAAGGAAGCGGAGCCATCACGCACAGGAGGACCTTCCTCTGTACCTCCCAGCATGAGATTTAATGAAGAGGCCAGCAACAGTAACCAGTGCTTACAGCTTTCCTTCTGCTGCAACAAGACAGGGTCATGGCTCTAACTGAAAGGTTCCTGTGGGTGGGCTGGGAGCTGATACTGTCAGAGAGATCAGTTGTCTCTCGGAAGGCTGCTCTCGGGGCTGGCTGCTCACTGTGAGCACAATGCTGCTGTGTGGTGGCACAGTGATGCTCAGGAATGGCCTCAGTTTCCTTTTACAGCTCTGTGAGATGTTTGGGTTAGTGTTTACCATCAACAGCTGAGAAAGAGCTGCTGCATCTGGCTTTGCACTTCTTCCATCTTTATGGTTGCAGCTAATAGCCACTCCTGCCCTTGTGTAGCTCACTGAGAATTTGGTTAACAGATGACTTATTTCGCTACCAGGCCATCAAGGGGAAGGAAGATGAAGATACTACCACTATTCTCGTTTGTTGTCTCTATGGCAGAGAAGATAATACCTGGGCTGTGCTAAAGCCCATACACTGCTTACTCCTTTTACCTCCCTGCTTTTTAAGGCCTGCCTCTACTCAGAAAGGACAGCTCAGAGGAGGGAGAAAAGATTGTCTTCTGCCTGCTCAAGCCCAGGCTAGAGGTTTGTCCTCCAGTGAGGAATACTGAGGTGGTACAAAGGTGCTGTTTCCAGTAGTCTGCATGCAAACTCTTCTGAAAACTACTGGGCTTAAAAATCCATGACCAAAAATTCTGTTCTCTCCTCACTTTGTTATTTATCTTCATAATTTATATTAGGTAAATATAGAGAATTGTGGTTAGAAATGTACTTTAAACACCAAAATCAAAAGAAATAAATGTAACCCAAGAAGGCAAGACCACAGCACAGCTGGGGATGAATTGTGCTGTCTTTTCCTTCCCCAGTCGCATTTCTAAGTCCCTGCAAAAATATTGGGCTATTCATTAGTTAGATTGCTTCTGCTTTTCTAGGGAGGTGATGCAGGAAAGTAAGATATTTTCTTCTCTTCTAAATTATAGAAGAAAAAATGCAGTGCAAGCTGACTAGTAAAGTTTTGCAAGGCTGCTACTACAAATACTGCTTGAAAAGAGACTCGAAGCCGTTGTTATATATATAAATAAGTTCATTACAACTTGAATACACAGCAGGACAGGTACAATACACATTTCAAAATAAACTACACCATCAAAGAACAGTCTTCTGCCCATCATAGAGGGGGTGTGAAGATAATGAAGTAAACCCACTCCCAATTGTTCTTTTACAGCAAGTGGCGGTACATTTTTAAGCTACTCACAAGCCTGTTAAATAACTGGCCATCTTTTAAGCTCAGGCACCCTGGAGTGTAGGAGGCGAATAATTCTCAGGGGGGATTTAACACAGTTATGTAAAATAATCTGAAGCCATCCTGGTTGCTCCAGAAAGATTATAATTAAGTGGGGTTGTTTTTTTAATGTCCGCTATCATCAGTTGATTTTTCTTTGTAACAAAACAAAAGTCTTGCTCTCATTTGTTTGAGAAGCAGTTTCTGTTCCTCTCATGAAGAGGAAGGGGGCTCGGACATGCTGCTGAATGCGCTGCTGTGAGTCTGGATATTTATGAGAGAGAGTATCTCTTTGAATAGTAATTTTTAACATCTGATTAATCTTCCAATCTATTTGAGTAGAGAAGCACGATCACGCTGGGCTGGGTACAAAAGGTGCTCGATACTCACTAACCAGCAGTCACCCTGCGCAAAGGCTTTCAAGCAAAATTCCTTTTGTTGATTTTTCAACCTTTCCAGTTGGGAGGTTCACAATGGCTAAGCTTAAAGTTGGAGAACCAGATTTTTTCTCCATAGGAGCCCATGACAAGTAGATTTTAAATCAAGCCTTCAGCATCCTAACGCATATCTAGGGTGCACACAAAGCATGACTCGTACAACCTGCACGCACTGTGCCCCTGTGCTGGCTGTTGTCATGCTGCTCAATGGGCAGCAGGGTGAGGATGAGATCTCTGGATCAAGCTGGATCTTCTGTAATTTGTTACCTTTTGGTTAACTCATTTCTCTCCTCTCCTCCCATGTGTCTTCTACTCCCTTGTTCACCCCTGCCCTCCACATGATGAGCTTTCTTATATCATGGATTAAATAGTTTTCATATTATCTTGTCTCTGTCATGGGTTAAAAAGAAAATCCGTTGCTGTACTGGCTGTAGTAGGAGTTTGATTATCTGTGCCATTGCTTTAGCTGCCACCCATGCTATGCATCTGCAGACCTGAGAAGGACACCATCAGCTTGTGTTTGGTAAGCTCCTAGTAAAGACAGATAAACCACCGTGCTGCTGACGGTCTCCCACAGCCACATAGTTAAACCACAACGGCAGGAGTGGAGGGAGTGTTGTGGAATGTATCTACTGGTACCCAGGTATTTTAATGAAGAGAGTGATATTTAGAAGGCCTGAATATCAGTGGTGCTGCCAGTTTTTATTCCACTATAACTAAAGCAGAACTTCTCACAGATGACTGTGCTTAGGGTCATTTGGATACCCTGCAATATGTTCACATATTTTCCACTGCTGAATGAAAAGGAGAAAATGAGTATGATACTTGTAGGTGTCTGCCTTGCTTGCAGATGGTCGAGATTTCTGCATAGCTGCTTCTCTATTACATGGGACTTTCAGGTTTCACTATTGATTGGAGTGGTTGCTTTTCTAATTAAAACAATTCCCAAGTCTAACTATTGACTTGGGCAGTAAATGTGCCGGCTTATTAAAGATAAGAGGGTTTAGTCGGAAAATATATTACCCTCTCTTGCAAAAGAGGTCAGTGTAACTCGAGTAAAAGACTGTCCTAAAAATCAGAAAACAAGCAAAGGAAACATGAAAGTAGGAGCTAAGCAAATGCTGCTTATGTAATTACGCAAAGCAAGTAGGACAGAGGAGAGACCAGGCAGTCGCACTCGGCTTTCGCATGCCCGCTTCTCAGGGCAAAGTATGACTGCACGTGGGATTTGTGTTCCTTCTGTATCAGGAGCACAATTTCGCTCAACAGAGGCCATATGGTTAAAAAGACAACAAATGTACTTGCCTGTCGTGAAATGAGAGTGGTGGTAAAAGTGTTTCCTATTGCGATAAACTTTCACGGGGCTTTAGTGTGCATCTGCTTGTAGTAGGTCAAAAAGGGGTTTTGAATGTACACATCAACCTCTTGGAAATATTCCTTCTCAGCTCTTGACACGCACCCCCAGAATATTACAACAATGCAAAGGGTTCTGCTATGGAAAACAGAAATGTCTGCAATGAGGTTGAAGTCACCTGGCAGCCACCCACGCCCTGTCCAACAGGCTGCTTGTCCACAGCACGAAATGGGCCCTTCCGTGCAATCTTCTTTAGAGAGTCAGAGCTGGACTCTTTGCAGGAGCCTCTCTCCCTCCACTGTTTCTAGAAATGAGCCTACACAAATTAGCCAGGAGTAAGCACTGAACTCTTAAATAGCTGGTCAGGTGAGATGAATCCTGCCCTGGGAAACCTGAATTCCTTAAGCTAATGCATAATTACCTCTGATGGAAGTCGTTCATACCTCTGGGCATAGGTCTCGTAGGTGGTTTTCAATGGGTAGTGGTAGTTACAGGATTTGCGACACTTTATTTGTATACTCACATCCATCACCTGGGGCTGTGAAATTCCTGCTTACAAGTGTCAGTAGGCAGGCATGCTGCTGGGCAAACAAATGAAGGGACAGCAGCTACAGGGATAGAAAGAGCCAGCCTTGACACTGCTAGTGTGATTTGTAGCTCTGCGGCGTCTCAGGGCACGAGGAGCCACTGGGCCCCTTTGATGCTAAACAGACACAGAATAGAAAAACAGTCGGGACTCACAGGACTGTCGAGCATAAGACAATGCAGGAGGCAGCAGTTGGATCCAATGAGTGATATGAGAAACACAGGATGACCGGGAGGTGTAGCCAGGGTGGCTGCGAAGGGCCGTACTAAGCCTGTGTGGTAGCGCCTGCGTCTGAAATAGGCTCTTTCACAGTTGATGCCAGGATTGCAACCAGTATGATTTTTATAAACATGCGCACTTACAGACCTAGAAGTGGAAGAATAAAATGTGTCTTTGGACCTGCTCTCTTCATATGATTAAATGGTCATTTTTTGTTTTGGTTTTTTTTTCTTTCTCCACATAATTTTTTTTTTCAATTTTCCTATGCTTTTAGAGAGTTTTTCCTTACATCAGATGACTTTTTCCACTTCCTTGCATAAATTTTAGCCTTGTTTCCAGTCCTGAAGTATTTATAGCTCAATGGCACACATAACCATTGGGCATACAGTAATTTCTCTTTGAATACTTTCCATATCTCTCCTGTGTGCTTTTCCACCCACACGTGTTCCATTGCCTTGTCCCGAAGGATGTCTTTATTCCTTCTTTATACTTTTGGTTTCTCTATTGTTTTTTTCATGTCTTTCTTCTTGATGGGTTGGGTGGTTTTGCACATCACACAGCTTGAAAAAAATTCCCCTTCAGACTCTTTCATTGAACCAAATCCTATTCATTTGATATGCACACTGACTGAAACCTAATCCTCAGTAAAAGAGCAACCTACCTGCTGCGGGGAGCCTAATTTTGAAGAACTTTTTTGAGCAAAGGGCTCAGATTGACCTGCACAGAGGAACTAACTTCACCCACAAAAGAGTCCCACTGGCCACAGCACAGTCATGACCTCTAGGCTTGTAATTCTGTCCAGATATTTTTGTTGTTGGCATTTTCTTTGATATGGTATTTTTGCACCAAAGCAGAAAATTGTAAATCTATTTTTTTTCAAAGATTGACATAGTTTTTCTGATGAAAAAGTAAGAATAATGGCAATTCAAAATGTACAGTTATTTTCTCCTTGTTTTTATTTAGCCCTTTAAGGTAATACAAAGGGAATAGCTACCCATGGCAAACACATAGCTTTCGTTTCAATATGGACTGAAAGGACAAAGGCGGGAAGGTAGGCTCATAGGATTGGAAGCAATGACTCTGAACAAGACTTTAAAAGTTGGTTAAATAGCCGCAGCACTGCAGTTGGAAGGAATACAATTGGGGATGTTAGGTTACATTAATTTTGTTATTTGGTACTCGTGGCAATGCTGATGCAAACCTTCCTTTAATTCAAAAAGGATGATGAAAAACTGCAGAGGACGGAGTGACAGGAGGACTGGAAAACATGTATGTTGGTGAAGAACTCCAAGACTTCCACCAGGCTGGCTTAAGGAAGAAAAGATTTAGGGCTGTCTTAACTGCAGCCTAGAAGGAACTAATACTCCCAAGAAAGAAGGCTTATTAGTAGGGAGTTCTCCTATTTAGTAGGTAAAGTCGTAATAATCAATGGCTAGAAGGTGAAGTTAGGAAAATTCCCAAATCAATTCATTTTGCACAGTTCATTGTTGTTCATCAGGGTTCAGAATGGAAGCTCACATGCAGAGCATCTTTAAACCCAGACAGACTGACTTTCTGAAATGCCAGTGGCTAGCTCGAAGGTGCTCCCAGCCATGGACAGTGGCAGTACCACCTTGTGTACCTCCATGTAAAGACAGCATAGAGTGGCCAGCGGTCACGTGGCACACTAATTCACTGGTCTAACACTACCTTCTGGGCTTGAGTACTAGTTCAGGCAGAACTTAATCCAGGCATCATATATGCTGCGTTAGTGCTCAGAACCCTGATGGGATGGCCAAGATAGAATTAGGTTATAGGAGCAATATAGGAGCCTTTACAAATGCTGTAAAGAAATATAACACTGTTTGGCCTGATTTTTCAAAGCCTAAGAGCACCAGGAATGAGTTGAAATTTGCTTGGTATCTCTGAAAAGTCAAGCCATAGCTAATTAACCCCTGCACGCTTATGTGCTTAATTATTTTTTTCCACTTTATTGAAGAGAGGAAAAGAGACACTTCAGGCTTCTCAAAACTTTGCATCATTTGTGGCCTGATCAGAACTTGAAATATCCTGAATAATCTCCCCATCACTACTTCTTCCCTCTTTCTAATTAACTAAGCTTTTACTAACATCAGTACAACTTATTATATAACATAGACCATATAAGGTACAGGAATGAACCCCAAGAACACACCTGACTGCATTCCCATTCGGAGCCACAATAAGCTAGCCAGGAGCACATCCTGCCTTTAATTATACTGAAGAGGTCTTGGTGATTTGGTGTCCTACATCAGTATTAGGAAGCTTGGGCATTGAATTACTATAAATCAAGAGCTTTGCTGCTCTCACAACAAGCCCAGTGGGAGCCTGACTTTCTCAAAGAGCTTAATTAAAGAGTTCTTATTGTCAGCTCACCCCTGTAGCCCATTAGAGCTCCGCAGAGATTTCTGTTCTCCAACATCATTGTGAAAAGTGGGACAGCCCTTGCTTCTTAGGAAGCTCTGTGTTCATAATCACTTCCTCACATGTCCTGGTGATCTTATAGTCATGTTGCAATTAGTTGGTGATAGGTGTGAACAGGGCATATCTGAGTAACTGTTTATGGAGGTCCTATTGGCTAGACAGTTGTTCAACACAGTTATAATTTTTCTCGTAGCAAGTACTTGCTCTGCCTGTGTCTCAGTGTGCTTGGAAAAGCAAGATTAATGTGTGACATTTCAAAAAAATGCCTATTTTTCTTCCTCAGAAGTGCATATGTCCCTGCCCTCTGATCAGTGCAGCCCCTTGTGATTTACAGAGAGTGAGAAGAACACAGGTTCTCATGTCATGGAGGCCCTTCAAAAGGTTACTCCTTTTTGGCTTGAAATCCATGTCATGGTAGAGTTGCACTGTGATGTAGTGAAATAAATTATTCAGACCGTAATTTCTGCTGGTTGGTAGAATTAACTTAAGTTTTTTGTAGGCTTGAGTACTTGGACCCCCATCAGTCTCATCCATCTTGAACAGAGGATGTATGTCCTTTAATACTGATAAACAGCAGCCATCAGACTGTGCAGTTAGAGACGTGGGTAGAAGACAGCAGTAATATTTCAGGCCTGTACCTGTGTCATCCATTTGTGATATTACCACTTACAGATGTGGAGTGAAGAGGGTGGTGGTATCATTTAGGTTTGATTTGCACCACCCCTGGTGCAAGGCCACCTGCAGCGCAGTTCCCAGGCCTGTCCCATCCACTCCCGAGGCCGTGCAGGAGCTGTTCATCCACAGTCATCACCCACGTGTGCCCCTGGAGTGCTGAGAGGGAGCTTTTAAATCTACTGCAGAATGGACACTTCTTCACATTGCACAGGCACAAATGGCCACCTCCCTTTATACTGGTCTTGGGTGGCATTGCAGCTGGGCACGTTCCACTGCTCTGCCAGGGGATTGCACAACTCTGACTGTGCTGGCTAACTCACATCTCAAATGAGCTGAGAAGACTCATCAATTCAGGTTTGTCTGTTACTAAGTATTATTTACCAATGCATTTATGGAGTCATCCTACCTCCAAATTCCAACCCAGAGAAGTCAGAAGTGTTTGGAGGCTTTCAAAGAAATTTTGGACAGTAAAAATGAAAGAAACTCTCATGGGTCTAGAAACTGTCCTTATTTTGCACATGCTTACAACTTTCACATTCTTCATGATTGCAGCCATGAATCAATCTAGTATTAATTTTAATTAAACTCTGGCTGACTGTGACAGATGCAGCCGCCCTAACAAAGGCCTGACAACAACAAGGGTTTAACAAAGACCTGACAATAACTTAAAATAAAGATCGGGGCTTCATGGCCATTAAAGCTTGATTACTTTGTCTCAGGCCCTTAGGCTACCTTTGTGGTGCACTTGCTCCCACCTGATTAGAATGACCACAGTTCAGGCTCAACGAGGGTATAAATGGAGCCCAGCTGGAGAGCTAATTTTGAGTCAGTTCCCTCAGAGCAAATGGGTTTTGCAGTCGTGGACCTTTCCTTTAGTTAGGAATACCACCCAAGGAAACTTCCCAGGATTGAGCCCTCATCACACCCATCCTTTGGTGAGTAAATATTTCTTCTGGATATATACTTGAGTGAGCCATTAACCCTTTTTAGGTGAGAGGTCCTCTTTCTGGGTAGTGTTGAGTGAGAGATTTTCTCTTTTATGAGTGAGTGTGCACGCATTTCAGTTCATCTTTCTAAAAAGAACATTCCTAAAACTTAGGAATTAGTTGTGTAGCAGTATAACCCCACACGACATCTGAACTTGTTATTTACTCTGGTCTGTCAGAGTTCTGGGTAATTTTGGTTGCAATAAATCTGCATTTTTGAGTATCTATTGCTGTCTGGTTTGTGGGTGCCTCCGCAACACCAACTAAATGTGCCAAAAAGATTAAGGAGTGGTGTGGGCCGTCATCCTGCCAGTGGCCATTGCCAGTACAAAACTGGCTTTAACAGAACCATCTGACGTACAAGGAGCTCTTTGCAGCAATGCTATGAGAAAAAGACTTCTCTGACTTGTGTTCTTTGCTCTTGCAGCAGTTTTTATGGACTTCTAACAGGTGCTTGAGTCCTTCAGTCAGTGTATGATAAGCAATCCACAGATTGCTTTAACCATACACAGCATCATTGTCTTCCTGTCCTCTTTCCCACTCAGGAAGTAAGGGTTTGCAGGATCTTCATGGAGGAGAGTAGTTCACTCTAGAGGTGAAATGTTTCTGGAAGAGCAGTTCTGCCTCTCAGAAGGTTATATATTGTAATATAGTTATATATTGTCATATCTGAAGCTGGCAGTCACTTGCTTATGCCTCATGGCTCATGTGGTGATTTGTTCAGAGTCCCCCACCCTGATGTTTCATTGTGATGTCTTTTGTGCAGATACAGATCTGTCAAAACACAAGTTCTGCAACTGCTTTTTGGCACAGGTGAACAAATGGTGCAAATCCCAGTGTGCCCACAAGCTGGGCACGTGAAAATTCTCCTCTGGCTGCAGCCCTGAGCAGCAGGCAAGCCAGAGGTAGTAGAGGGCTGCAGAACACGCTGTGCAGTGCCTGTGCACTGTGCCTTAAATGCCTGCAAAAATCAGGTGGCTTTCTGACAAGAAGCGGACTGGTTGCTTCCCTGACGCTCTGCATACAGCAGATGTTGTGACACAGTCTGTGACAGACTGAGGTGTCAGCCACAGCATGATGGTTTTTGGAAGCCAGCTCAGGGGATGGACCAAGGGAAAGGCCACCCCTGGCTGGGGACACCGGCCTGTGGCAAAGTCAGTGCCTGAGCAGGGAAGCTCAAGAAGGCAAGATTTCCCCATCCAGTGTAACCATCTTCTCCAGTGGAGCCAGCAACCAGGATCAACTCAGGCTCACGGGGATGGAGATCCCCAGAAACCTGGCAAAGAGAAAGAAAATGTGGCTCTAGGCCTCCTGGCACGAAAATGATCTGGTTTTACGGAGGAGATGGGCTCCTGGATTTGGAGAAGGGACATTAAGCAGGAGAAGTTCCTGAGCTTGCTCTGTTGGAGTATCTGTTAGGACAGCGCCCAGTGACTGAAGGGAGCAGCTTTTGAGCAATGCAGGTAATGCCTGATGAAAATACAGCTGCCAGCTCATTTGGTGTAATAGTATATTTAGAGAAACAGCCAGTAAAACCAAACCAGCCCATTTTATCAGGCCAAACCTCACCTTATTCCTTTGTTAACAGAGGAAAGAATGTTTCCCTAATCCAATTGAGTTTTTAAATGTCCAGAGATGATGCTTCTCTGCCAGTGCCTACAGCTCCAGTTTGTCATGGCATCGCCTCCTCCATTGCATATTTGGGCTGTTACGGCTCAATGGAGGGAGCTGAAACCCCAGGTAGGGTAACAAACACAAGTTATTGACATGGGGAACCACTATCATTTTTCTTTCTGCGTCTTTGCAAAACTGCACTTTGTTGGTGATGAAAATGCATTTAATAAAAAAATCCAGAAGCATTGCCAAATGAGCATGGAATATGGTGAAGCATGTGAGGAACTTGAAAAGCAAAGCAAGGCACACTCAGAGTTGCTGCAAGGCCGACCCAAACAAGTACAGATCAAAATCCAAACTATTCCAGCAGCTCAACTTTTCTTATTCAGAGACTATGCTCTTCCAAGGCCGAAATGCAAAGGCAGCTTTCTCTTGTTCACTCTAATAACTGTGGTAGTGGAGGCTGGTCTTCCTTTATTGTTGAGCCTTTATTGCAAGTGGATGACTGTGTTCTATAGATGCTGAAATCCAGAGGTGATGCAGGCTAGTGCTGCGTGCTTTGATTGCCCTCCTGACTGATATATTTTGTGAATGTTATTGTTGAATGTGTTAGTCATAGGTATGGCTGTGCCACATCTGGAGTTATTATCGATAGAAGAAAAGCCTACTTGTGCTGCTGGATTATATAAAATGGAAAGAGCTTGAAACACATAGGGCAAGAGCACTGCCATTATCTTCTTAGCTTTATGCTTGTGTGAAGTAGAGATTTAAGATTGCACTTACATCAAAGGGCTGCAGGGATGAATTGAGGATACTGGGCTGAACGTCAGATTGAAGAACATTTAAGTTATTGAATTTCTACCTGAAAAGCAACTAATAAAATAAATGAATGTAACTCTGCATTGACTGCAAAGTCTGAACTGTTTGAACAAAAAGCAGTAATTAAGCTCAATTTGGTAAGTGCATTAATAATGGAAGCCTGAGTGCTGTGGGGATTTTTTTCTAAGTAAACTTAACCTGTTTTTTATCCACCTGCAACTAGCATATGACAGCCATAATAACAATTTTAATGCAATAATAATAATAATATCCTTGATAAGTGTCATAGGCCTACTAGATTTTACCACAATTCACTCTAAAAGTCTTTTCTCTGCCCTACACCTACAGGAGAACAAAACATGTAATTTCTAGTAATTCTAGACTAGAGACAGAAGTTCTTATTTCCAGTAAACTGCAAAAGAAGAATTTTACTGAGGATAGTGATGACCCTTAGAAATAGTAACCTGCATCTTGACAATGCTTTTTTTAGTGTTCATAAGGGCTTCTCTATATGAGAAGAGCTAAATAGATTTTATAATATAAATGTTAATGGTGTGTGGAATTCTGAAGACTTGTGCAATGAAAATGCTGTGTTCAATGTTATAGTCACATTGTAGAGGTATTTTGTACATACCGAGTTCAGGATTGAGTATGTTAAATTTATTCTCGAATGGAGTGGATCGAACTGGAAAATACATGCTCTGCTGTAGTATCCTCTGTACTTTGGGTCTCAGCTTGTCCTTTTAGAGAAGGATAGACAGGCTGCTCAAGACTGCCTACATTAGACTTCTCAGTCTAGGCTGATTGTGTCCCTAAATGAAGGATATTGATTAATTTTGACAGTACCTGAAATATGTTCCTGTATTAGCAATGAACTACTTACTTGGCTAATTCATGGTGCTGTAGTAACATCTAGAAGTCTGTTCTTTAAAGATAAAAAGTGAGAGCAAAACTCCATTTGGTATGGTGGTAATAACAGGTAACAGTGGTGTGGTAGATGGGAAATGATGTAAGATATTGATGGGCATGCATCCCCATCCTGACAGCACTGAAGGCAGTGCTCTGCACTCAGTGTATCTTCTGCATGAGCCTCAGGGCTCACTCCCCCCTCTCCTTAGGATGGGTCTCCTAAAATCTCCTGAGCTCGCTCTATTGTGTGCAATGCTTCACATGCTTACGCTTGCGTAGTTCCCTCAAACGAAACAATCAGCCCTCTGAAGTTGTGTGTATCAGCTTTCACGGCAAATGGCAGATTTCTGCCTGATAAACTGTCTGAGCAAGTTTCAAACTCCTGGGCTTTACCTGTTCCTTTTCCCCAAAAAGACTGAAAACTGAAAGCTCCGTTTATTGACTGTTGAGTCCAAAATGAAGATCTAAGAGCCTGAGTGTACTAAATGTCATGGTGGTACTTCCCATCAATGCACACTCAAAGCTACTCCTCCATCCCCACTTTAATCAGATTATCTATCATAAGATAAAATTATTTATCATAAGATAAAATTTTCCTCCTTATTTACTAAAATGATGCTGACAAGAAAACTGTGTTTTGCATGATCACTTCTCAGTCTACAACACTTCTAGGCTAAATATATTCTTCTAAGATACGTGCTTTGGGCATCTGTTTTCATGCTGCATCCTCTCTGCAAGCAGCACAAAAGATGATTTTCTTTGCCGTTCTGTGCAGCGTGGGTAGATCTGAGGAGAGAATTCTGCCTGAAGATTTCTGCTGTCTTTTTGTTCAGTCAAAGGATATGGCTCTAATTTCTCCCATTTGTAAACTGCACAAAAAAAATACTGTCATATGCTTGGCTGGAAATCTCAGTCATACCTTTCAAGCTATTCTAAAAATACAACTCAGTCCCTGCAGTTCCAAAAAATTAAATCCAGTGCTCCAGTGTGCAAGGTAACCTAAAAGAGCGTGCTGCTTCATAGCATGCAGTTATCACCCATGCAGTCAGTCATTAGACAGGAGAATTGATATTAACAAAGGCTCAGATCTCTTTAAAATTTTGCCCGTTACTTGTTTTAAGAGGACACAGGAGCAAAAGTCTCTTCTATCATCATTCTGAGAGGATTTTCAGAAAATGGGAGTAAATTCTCCCCCTGTTGGACTTTGTGAAGGAAGGAACACCTTTCCGCTCCATCTGGAAACCTAAGCAATACCAGTTTTGTAATCAAAAAATACTACCTGGTTGTTCAGCTTTACTTTTACAAGTGTCAGACTTATGCAAAGCTTAATGTCTCACCTTTACAGTCAACAGTACATACCATTCCACAGAGCTCTTCAAGGCACCTCTTTTCAATCTTAGAGGTCGTGCTGAGATTAGCCATCATGAGGAAACCATAAGCCCCACCCAAACAGTTTTGCTCTGTCAGAAATTCAGTATTTGTTTCTAGCATTGCATCTGGGCTCTTGTCTGCCAGATCAATCAAAGCGTTCATTTGCGTACAGTCATCTGTACGAGGAAAGGTCATGGAACAGAGCCAGTAAGTCCCTTAGTAGCTGTGTGCAGCAGAAAAGCTACAGAAAGGAGAAAATGAATCTTCCAATGATGACAAATAGGCACTATCTTGGATGCCTTGGCTCTGCCAGTCAGCCTCAGGATGAAGAGTCTGTCCTGTGGAAATCTGCATTTCCAGCACTCAGTGTACAGGATGCAAAGGCTTTGACTTATTTTCATTTATTGTGCAATCTGAATGCTGCGACTTTGTGAACTGCACAAGCTCTGCATTCAAGCTGCTGCTTCAACCTGGTGAAAGGAAAGCTTGCCTCACTCCTGATGCAGATGTAGTTATGAGGGTGGCCTGATTTAAAGTCTGCTCTCAAGATGACTTGGTATAAAAAAGACCCATGTTCAAAAGAGTGGGCTCCAATTTCTGATCCAGAAAAGCAGCCCCTAAAAAGGCAAATAGATCGTCCTTGATTCTTGTATGTCAGAAGCTGGTCCAAAAACTGAACAATTAAAAAACCCCTGCCCTCACAGAGAACAGAAGTTCTCCCAGTTCCCTCTCTTTCCCAGCCTGTAAGCACAACCTTAGACTTATCTGGGTTGGGTCACAGCCAGCTTGCCCTCATTCAAGCCCTGATCCTGGCAGGACAGTAGGTAAGCCGATCAACTGCTCCAGCCAGCTCCAGCCGCCAAGGCCTGAAATAGAAACACACAGCTGAATACTGGCCATGCGCTGGAAGATCTTGAGTATACCCACAGAGGGAGGAAGAGAACATCTTCCTCAGAGATCATCTTGTTGCTCTCTGACCCCAGCATGTTTTGGTCAGGGATAGCACAAGTTCCTGCTGTCCACAGGTTTTGCTTGTGGCAAGCAGGGAATTACTAAGTCAGTCAGTTCGGTCCTTCAAGCTGTAGGTCCTTCTTTTAGGAAAAAAAACTATTGAAAGGCTGAGGCTTGCCTCTCCCCACCATAGGCTGTGACTCCACCCTTCTGTACCAAAGTCTGTCCCTGCTCTCAGGGGCTGTGATGAAACTCTGAGATGTATGATGAGATGGACAGGAACCTCATGAGACCATGTGCTGCAGTATCCCACCAGGAGGGCAGGAGTTGCAGGTCTGGTTGAACTGGGAGGTCTCTCTTTCCAACTCAGGCAGGCAGCTGAAAGTTCATGCTTTATCATGGCTGGGCAAAGCTCTTTGCTCCCTCCTAATGTAACAGTCATGGTTTCAACCCCTCTTCTCCTTTGGTTTCACCACTGTCCCTGGAGGCACCTGGGCTCTCAGCACTATCCAGATGTGTTGAGGAGTGACTGCAGCACCCATTCTGGGACTCACCTGAGCGCACCCAAAAATAGCGGGATGGTGTGGTGAGACACAGCAGCTATGCTTGCTGGGGGTTTACAAAAGGCACATGCGACAGGAACAGCCTGTTCCTTTCTCATCTTCAATAGTGAGCAAAGAGAACCTGGCCCTTAGAATGAAATCCTGATTTTCAGTGAAAAAAATAATTGGGCCCTCTTATCTCTTGAAGTATTTCAACCAGTCTGCAGTTTTTTGTACTAGTTCTCATACCTCAAACGTTCCCAAGAGGCTTGTTCAATCTGATAAGGCTTTGTTCACAAGAAAGCTGCGCATTTATTTACCGAAGGGAAGACAGCCAGAGGGTTTCTGAGCAGATCTAAACGTGTGAACAGTTAAGTAGAGACTATTACAACAGCTTGTGTAACAGCGTGATTGACACACGATTGACAGGCAGGTAACATTTAGTCAGCCACCTGCCTGGGGAGTTGGGATGGAGAGTGCTTTGCTCCAGCACTTTGAGACACAGAAAGCTGCTCCTGCCAGGGTTTAAGGGTCTCCAAAACTACTTGTCCTTTCATCTTTCCTCTTTACTGCAAAACTAATTTGTTCAGGAAAGGTAAATCTTTGTCATTTCTAAGAAAACATACGTAGATGCTGGGCAATCATGATGTAAAAGTGCACACCACAGAGACTGAAAGCCCCGACCCCATAGAAGCATGAAGGATTAAAGCCACCTATCAGGTAAAACTCCTTCCTGGCCATCAAGGCCACACTGTGTTCAAATGAAGTATCTATGTTGTTTATATTTGTCTATTACTCAGCTGGGGCAGCACATGAACAGCGTTTCATAAGATGCTGTTAAAGGGTTTGTTGGCTCCTTGCAGCACGTATGGAATTCCACATCTTCAGAAACAGTGTAAAATGCAAACAACAACAAAAGATTTGGAAAGTAAACTATTGCCTCCACATGAGAGTGGAAAATAATTTAATTATGAAATAAAACAGCTGTACAGCACTGCTAAGAGGGCAAACAAATGAGAACTTAACCAAAAGGAGAAAATTGCCAGTGTTTCAGTGCATAACCATTTTGTTCTGAACAGCAGCAATTATGGAAATGTGCAGAAGACTGTTTCACTGATGATAAATCTGCAATATGTCAAGCAATATTTGAAGATTCATATTTAATTACTGTGACTACACAAATTAAACAGTGGGAAAAAGTTGTCAGTGCTGTTTTTTAAAGTACAGAAATAGATCCAGTGCCAAAAGCAACATGGTTAATGGCGGTAACTAAAAGAGAGAGTTTCCCTCTAGGCTAAATATTGTGATAAAGGATAGATGTCACTTATTATATACTTTAGAACATGTCTGGCAAGGTTACGAGGTAAATAACCAGAATTATTATTGTCTGGGTTGGTAATGGTTTTCTCAGCCACACATATACTCTGAGCACATTTTTTTATGTTCCAGCTTACTCATAACTCTTGATCACAATTTGTTGGGTTATTTTTTTCCCCTCCAGAAATCATTTTAAGCAAATAACTTTAGAAAACTCCATGGTCCGCTAATGGCCAAGGAAGAACAGAGTTTCAATGAGTTTCTATTGTAAAGTAAGCACAACTAGTAAAGTAAGCTAACTTTGCAGCATTCGCTCATGCTGTGCCCGCAGCCTGTGCCTGTTGGGGGGTGGGTGGTCTCTGCCCTAGTGAGCAGCACGTGATTTGGCATGAGGAAGCCCATCTGCCAAAGTGAAGCGCGGGCTTGCGGGGTGTTCAGAGCTGTGGGTTGACCAAGGTGAACAAAACAACACAGCGCATGCTTTATTTCAGCGTGCACAATGCGGATCAGCAGCAGCATGCATAAGCCATTCGTGCAAATAGGGAAGGATACTTCCATTAAGCATCTTCTGGAACAAAATGTGTAATCTTTTCTTGCAGCATGCTGGCTGGCATGGGGAGTGCCCTTCATCCCCAGGCTTGCTACAGCAGCCTGCAGTCACTCAGGGTTCAAGTGAGAGATCTGTGGTGTGTTGCTTCTGTTTGGTCAGAGGTACAGATGCACTGAGGTTACTAAAGTTTTCCCCAGCAGCCACTCTGCCCCGATGGTGCAGATTTTGGCTGTAGTGTTCATAGTGTTATCCCACCCCGTTGCAATGAGAGCCGTGCTCCTGTTTCTCTAATGTATTGGCCCAAGTGACTTGGGTGCAAATGCCAGGCCTGATACTGCTGTGCTGTAGGGCTTCATGTGATTCTTTTTTGCCTGCATTGCTCATCTGTAAAATAAGCAGGGTATTTTTTGGTAAAGATTGCCTTTGCAAAGTACTTTCAGATGTAACACTGAAAGGATTGTAATGACCAAGTGATAAATAATGTTAGACACCAGGCAATATCCCACTGTAAAATGCAGAAGGATTAATCACTGTGCCTGAAAACACCACACTGAATTGCTATCAAGGACACAGAATTTTGTAGGATGGATGAATGGGAGCAGTTCCTTAAGAAGATGCTCTGTGTGAAGTGGATTTTGTGCCACGCTCTGCTGTAGTTGTCATGGTGAGTATTTATATTTCCCATAGCAACAGAACCAGTAAATAACTGCATAAAAAGCTGCATTAAGTGACTAGGACACAAGTTAATTCTCTCATCACCATCCTTCAGTTGAGCACTCTTCTGTAGATGGAACTCTCCTCTGAAAAGCAAGTTTTTCCTTCTTTTTGTGACGTGTTTCCTCTTCATAGTTTCATTATGATTCACCCACCAGTTGCTAAGCTAGTGGCACTATCTTTGCCGTGTCTGTACTACTGCATGGTGTCTAAATTAACTGAAGAAGATGATGACAGGGCAGCAGACCCACAGTGAGTTCTGGTTTTGTAGCACTTTGGGCAAGTGCTGTCTAAAGCAGGTCAGCTGAAGTTCTGCAAGTTAAAGGACTGAAGCTCTGCAGGAAACTGCACTTTTAAAAAAAAATATTTTTGGAGTCTCTCTTGTTTTCCCTCAGTTGAAATGACTCGTTGTTGTGCAAACTAGCTCCGCCACTGGTGTTGAGGGCAGGCAGATGTTTTAAAAGGACAAGGGAAGAATGAAAACTGGGGGGAACTAGGAGATGTCACTAGAACAGCAATGATATTCCAAAGTAGGACAGTCTTTCACTTTAATGAAAAGAAATGTGTAAGCCAGCATTTTCCTAAACAGTAGTTTGCAGTGCTCAGAGAAGCCCTGGGCTCTGCTCTGTAGAACTGTATTCTGCGTATGCTCTGCTGAATGCAAAACTGGGTACAAAGGTGGATGATGTCCATGAGGAACACTACAATTTGACAGAAGTTGGTAAGGAACCATTTTTTCACACCCACCCCCATCCCCCCAAAAAATAAGAATCCAACAAAAAAATCCGAACAACCCAGCAAACCCAAATCAAAAAGCTTCTCAGGCTCATCTGGCTGCCCACAGATGTGCTCAGAAGGTGCTGCTTGGCTCACCACAGAAGATGAATACTGCCCTGGAGTAAGGCAGAAAAGGGGGTTTCTTGATGTGGAGAGGACCAGCAGGATCTATTGCTAAGACAGTCAGTGGTTTGATAGAGGGTCTCGGGGTCAGGCTGAGAAGGGTGGCAGCACTTAACTGCCCACATGGTCAGCACCATATTGGGGCCAAGAGACAAGACAAGCTGTCCAATGAAAAAAAAATCCAATCCATTTCCTTCTTTCTTCTGCAAAATGTGTTCCAGGTTTCATGACAAGTACGTTCATTAGACATCTCCTCTTTCTGGTACCAGCTCCTCATTCACAAGCCCTGACCAAAACTGACCTTGATATTTCTGTTCAGATGAGGACATTCCAACTGTCTTGCATATTCATTTCTCATAGACATGCAAAACGTGATCAGTCACTTATAGCTGCATAATAGAAAGTGATTTCACCAGGTCATTCAGGGATTTATTTCCACTTGCTAGAACTTACTTTTGCAACACTGCTTGTAGACAAAATGTCACATAATACTCATTTCCAGCATAATAGCCAGTTCAACAATGGTGTTCACCTCCCTTGTGCACAGAGAAAGTATGTGTATTTCTGTGAGTAGAGAATGCAGTGGCATCCAATGCAGTTCTGAGTACTTTTTGACACATTTCAGTATCATTTAGTGGTAAAATACAGTGATAAAGTCTCATAGACTTGTGTTTTAATTTGCTTTTGTTTAGGTATCAGCACAGCAGCACAGCATCAGCAACATGTGATGCTTTCAATTTGTCCTGCTCCCAGGGTAAAATCTCTGTTTATTATCAGGCCACTTGTTTTAGACCTTCATTAATTTATTTAGAGGTTTCTGTAGTTTTAAAAAAGGCAGAAGGAAAACAGTGGGAGTTACCCAAGGACACTGTTGACTTTGCACTTGGAATCAAAGATAATTTTTCTTTCCTGTGTATCCTAACAGACCATTGAGGGAGGTATTTGGAGAGCTGTGCCCTGGGGCCTCTGCTCCAGGCTCCTGTCCTTTATAGCGTCTAAGTTGTGTTGTCAGTGGTCCTTCGAGATAATCAAGCTGCTCAATTCTTCTGAGGAACTGCTGGCACAGCTTGTGCTTAAGAAGCCACTGCCTGACATTTATAATCTGGCTGACTGTCAAACTATGCTTGGTCTTTCCGTGGTGGTTAAGTACATGCAACTGTTTGTACTGAGTGAGTTTGCATGGTGTCAGATACCTACACAGATATATGTATTGTTTTTCAGTCTTTGATAATCAGAGTGTGGTAGAAGGACAGTCAACCTCACAGTCTTCTAAATGCAGACACTCTGTCTGCTTTCTAGTAGGTCCTTCCACGATCTTCAATAGTCTGGATTTTAATGTCTTCTTATACAAGCTGCAGAGCTGGGAAAGAACCTCGCTGATCACTTTGGCTTGGAGAGGAAGATTTTACTTTCCTTACAAGGTCAAATCAGGCAATAGTTTCTCTCTGTTACCCCAGAGCACAAGGTTTTTCAGAGGGAAGTCTCCCCATCAGCAAGGCTGCTCAGGGGGCGAATGGGGCCTTTGGAGCTGCAGTATTTTGTGCCTGCAAGTCACAGCCATCCTAATGCCACTCACCGACCCAGTTACCCAGTTTCCAAAGATGAGGATGTAGTTGGGAGCCCTCTGGCTGCAGACCAGTCCAGGCGGAGCATAGGAGGTGAATGTCAGTAGCTGGGAGACAGACAAGAAGTTATAGATGAAGGCAGCTCCCGTCTCAGCACAGCTTGCTAGGCCCTCCCAACGCCTTTGTCACCTTTGTGCTTGTGTCCTTTGTCACTCACATGTGTAACTCAGAGATCTGGGCAAACCCTGGGTTATAACCCAGGGAGAAAGATCAGGTGCCAAGGACAGCTTTCTCTCTGCTGTGTTTGGCCAGGAACACATTGCTTCTTGTTTTGGAGTTAGACCTTGCTGCTCTAACCCATCATGTTGAAAACTCTATCGGATGACGGGGTTAACATGGCATTTGCTCAGGGTAAAAGCTCGAGAAGAAAAGTGGAAACTTTTCAGTGCTAGGAATAGTTGACCTGCAGAATTCCCAACTGCTGTGCATGGGATCAAGTAACTAAGAACAGGCAAGTACCAGAGAGAAGCTTTAAAGCGTTACCATCTCATATGACTACAGCTCAGCATCAGCAGAAGTATTAATGGGAAATATCCATGCTTATCAAAGTGTATTCAATGTGCTAATACGTAAAAACTGTGATTTACTAGGAAGGATGCACTTGCAGATGATGGACCGCCGTTTTGCACTGACTTGCCCGTTCTTCCTCTGTGCTTCGTCCATGGCTGATACTACAGCTGTTGCCATTGCCTTGTGCTCCCTCTGCCCATTTTGTCCTTTGCCTACTGAATTCAGGGGAATTTGGGCCTTTGTCATCGTTATTACTAAGTTTCTATTTTATGTCTCTGTTCATGAGGCCCCTCAGTAGCTGATTATACTAATCAGAGGTGATTATTGTCTGTGCCCACTTAACCCATATTTAAATGCAGCAGCATGATTTTGTCTTCAGCACAGTCTCCAGGAGATTTGAACCCAACATCAAAAAAAATTAATTCAAAGGTACATTATCCTATGGGATCAATATAAAATGTGGTCAAAGAGCTTTAGAGTCAATGTATGTTCTCATGGAAGTGTACAGGCAGAAGAAGGTAACCATGTTCTTGTTTGTGAAAGTTTTTTTTTCCCCACTTCTTTTGAGTCAGGCGGAGTAACAGATCACAAGAATACTTCTTGGAGAATATTTTACTGCAATTAAGAGAGAAAGCATTTCCCTTTATAAAAATATTAATTATTGATGAAAGTATGATCAGCCACATTGAAAGTATTATTTTACTCCTTCTCCTGGTCATATCTCTGACTTGGACACCTCTCAGATTTCCAAATCAAGATATTTTTTCATGCCATGCTATTACTCCAGCACAGGGAAATACAAGGCCTTAAATATACACAAAATTTGAATACCAATCATGCCTCTACAAGAACTACCTTAAACCTTTTTCTACAAAATAAGGTGCTGGAGGATAGAAATGAAAATATTCCAGTTGGTTCTCAAAAGCTTAAGTGGAATTCTGTCCTAAACGGTGATTAACTCATTTATATTCCTAATCCTTTTAAGCAGTTGCATAAAGCTTCAAAGTGGCACTCAACGGTGCTGGGTAGGACAGCAAGTAGCTCCTTTCAGCCCACAGGGATCCAAGATTTTATGTTAAGAGGGAAACCATGATCACAGTGGAGTAAATGTGGGTTTTGCTCTGCCTTTAATGGACTTCCCATTCCTTTTTCTGAACATAAATAAGAATGGGATTTTACCCATCTTCTCACATGATTGTGGCATAAAGATTTTATTTTTGAGTCTGTTTATAGGGCAAAATGAAGGTGAAACTGTGTAAGCTGAAAGAACAGATGCCTCTCCAGAGTGAGAAGGAGTCTAATAACTATGGGGTGTTGCTTCAAGCAGAGATGTGAGCTCTAAGCAAACAGTCTCCACAGTGCAGCAGCAATGCCAGCCATGCTCCGGGGTGCTGGAGAAGCTGCTGGGAAGCCTGACTACTAGTCTCTTACAGGCAGCAGAACTGTGCGTCACCAAAATGCACCTCTTCCACCCCACTACAAGTGTGAGGGAGGGGGGGTTGTGATATGAAGAAGGTCATAGTACCACAGAAAGGAAAATGCATTGCTGTTTCCAGAAGATTTTGGTGAAACTTCAGCATTCACAAACATACAGATAGATAAGGAATTGCAGGGACAGAGTTTCACATAAGCAGACTCTTGAACAGTCTACTTTTATGTTACAAGTAAATCTGACTAAAATATTCCAGCAACTTAACTATATTCTTTACATTAAATCCAATAATTATTTATTCATCTCCCAACTTTGATTTTGTCAAATAACCAATACCATAATTCAGAGGCAGGAGTTTAATCCACAGAAAATTCTGTCTTCCAAGAAGATCAAAGTGAGTCTTGTGGTGTTAAGCATACACCTACAGCACTTGATTCTGAAAAAAATTAAATGCGTGTTTCAATCAGCCTATCCCTTCTTACTGGTTCCTATGCATTAACCTAAGCCTCTGCCTGAACATTTTCATGCCAGGATCAAGGACCTGTGGGGATTTCCACACTGAGAGAGCAGAGATCTGAAAACGCAGCAAGCAAACGTGTGATAACACCAGCAGGTTGTGATGGCAATGCCTACTGATTCTTCTGCACCTACCAACACTGCAGTGAAAGACTGAAAGTCTCTTGAGTGTTATAAACATGCAAGATAAGCGTGTGCACTAGAACACAAAGGTGAAATGGCCCTGTTTATCAGGCACAATTAAAACGAATACAGGATGACTAATAAAGAGGCAGTTTAAAACCTTTACATGACACAGCGTCAAGGCAACAGCATTGTGCAATAGCTTTGACACAATTAACACCGTGTCCGGGAACGGGGCTCCTGCCTCACTTGCACACTCCCATGGCGGGCGCGGGGTGGGCTCCACTGCTTCAACTCTCTGCTCGCTGCTGCACCCCGGAGTCACAGCGAAACCTGCACAGAACCAGCCTCTTCAGACCAAGGCAAGGATAATGTTTTTCCACTTTGTTATCTCTGTTCTTCTCTTTCCTTTTGGTTTGCGTTATCCCAATGCTCACAGCTACTGCTGTGTGCAAAGTGAGAACATAATGTTGAATTTCTGGACACACATTGAAGTGAAACAAGTCTGAGGTGCTTTATCCTGTACCAGAGATGGTTCTGACCTGGCACTACACAGTGCATTCCCTGGCTATGAATTTTTACAGTATGCAATTTAAAGGCTAGTTTGGACAATCCTTTGCTCTGGATGAAAGAATGTGCATGAGAGTGTGATTTCGCAAAATACAGCCCAAGCTACCCCTCTATTTCCTTGTTTAATTATATTATGCCTTAATGGTGCCTGACAGGCTGCAGGATTCTCCAGTCTGCTGCGTGAGTGCAGTAGGGACAGGCTGGTTTAGATATATATAGAGTTACACACACACATATACATATATATATACATTCTTTACTGTTCTTATTTTCTGGCTGAAACCAGTAGTCTCTTTGTTTTATTACTACTGGCATGTCTTTGCAACACAGCACTGTTAAAAAGTAATAATATAAACAAATCTGAGGCTATGCCAACCATCGTAGAGTACAGCCAAAGCTGCCCAACGCCACAGCTTGCTGAGCAACGTGTGAATTTTGTCATGTCAGAAATCTCTGTTCTCCTTTTTGTTTTTTAACTCTTGAAAGGATCTTAGTGGAGAGTGTGTTCTTCTAAATGAGATAATTAAAGCAATCAACATGAAAACCCTTTCAGCATTGCTATAAGAAGAATAGCCCCGCGTTTGCTCAACCTGCTGTCTCTACCTGCCAGAGGCTGCAGGTTAAAATGATTAAAATACTTCATATAAAAGATGATTTCTGGTCAGCAAATCATGTTATAGTAACTAATGCGTGAAGTGGTATTTCTGAATGTTTTGCTGTATTAGAAGAGAGGCTTGATGCCGTTTGCTGTGCTTGCCAGGCTCGCGGGATAGGGGTGGCTGTGGAGGTGTCCCAGGTGCAGACCTGGCCAAGCAGTGCCAGCACCACCTGGGGTGATGGCTGTGGCACTTGGTGCTTCCAAGTGAAACCTGCCCCAGCCCAGCCCCTCTGGGACCACATCCTGCCTGCACTGCCCACAGCATCTGTCCACAGGTGCTCAGTTGCCAGTGCCTCAGCTGCAGAGTGCGGTATTCTCTTTGTTCCGGATCTAATTCCCTAAATGTGTATCTGCATGCCCACATATGAGGGCAATAGCATCTTCTCAGTGACTATCACTTGAGCTGCACTGCAGGCTGTAGAGACACATCTTAACTCAAGCTTAAAATGAAGAGAAACGCTGCATTCGATACCTATTTCTACCTTGCCTGAAAGAGGTCAAGAAGAATTTTTCCCACATGAGTAAGGGAAGGGTTCCTGTGTTTTGTATGATGAGGTTGTGTGTCTCAAAACATGCTCTCGGTGGAAAAATGAGATTTGCCACTTGTGGCAGTCAGCTCAGACACGCTATTTGCTTTGCCTCTGAAAAGAAAGAAAATATATCGCATTCAAAGGTGCTCTTTCTCTTGTCTCCATCAACAACAGCTGATGTACCTCAGGATTATTGCTATAATGTCATTTCCTTTTCCTCAGTGGCATCAGGTTTATATTTAAAACCTCATAGCAAAGCCTTTTGTGCCCTGTGCTGTGCTTTGGGGCAGTGGTCTGGGCAGAGGATGGGGCTACGCAGGCAGGATGCCCGGCTGCTTCCTTCCTTTCGTAGAGCAAGTGCTGGGAGAAGAACATGAATTTTGGCTGAGCCAAAAAAGCCAGGAGTCAGGTATGGCAGCTGTGGGAAAAAGACTGCCGGGCAGGAACGTGCTCTCAGAAGGAGCAGATCTTCCAGCATTGCACAGGTTGAGGGCTATAAGTCCAAGAGGAGTTGAAGGCATAAAAATGCTGCTTGCAGCACCCTGGGGCCTGGTCAGGGGCTAAAATGATGCTTCTAGCCCTGTGTTCCCCAGGTCACCCCAACTGTGGCATAAACCACACATTTCCCACTGCAGCGCCCAGCAAGTGCTAGTCCCCTCCCGGCAGTACTTTAAGAAGAGAAAAGAGGAGGCTACAGGCCAGTTTGGATGCCACAGCTTTTGGTGTCTACTACTTCTAGAAACAAGAGAAGTGTAAATCAAATCCTCGGCAGTGGGCATTACCTAACGGAACAAGTGACCCGCAGCCCCAGCTCCGGAGCTAGCGCGGCAGGGCCGGAGGACCCGCTGCCTCCTGTCACCGGGTCCGGCCACGCACCTGAAGCCGGGCACGGCACTTGTCGCGGGAAGGAGCAACCCAGTGTCTCTGGAGAGGAGGGAAAATAATTACGGTAGAGAAAGGGAATTTAAAAAAAGGGTCGTATGAGGAAGGAAGCAGCAAATGTTAAATCAGTGAGTCATCGTATGGGATGACTAATCCCGCCGGAGCGTAGCCCGCGCTGGGCATGGAACTGGTGCCGAGCGACTAGTGGGGAAAGCGGCAAGGCTGGGAGCCGGCAGGAGCTACCCGGGCGAGGGGAGCCGCGGGCGCGCCGGGGCCCGCTGCCGGGGCTGGGCAGCTCG
>VWZK01016323.1:0-57856 GCA_013396935.1 Baryphthengus martii | reverse complement strand
AACCTCTGGCGCCGGGGGAGCACCGCGCCGGGGCTGGGCATGGCACTGAGAGCGGCTCCGGGACGCGCATCCTTCTAGACGGTAAGTACGACGCGGGGCGTGGGGGTGCGGGAGGGGGGAATCCCTGCGCTCGCAGCCCCCGGTGAGCGGTAGGGCGGCCCGCCGTGTGCCCCGGGCAGAGCCCTCGCTGCAGGGCCGCCCTGCCCTCGTCCAACGCCTCCAAGACGGTCCCAATTAAGTTTCGGAGAGGAATATTTACAGCCGCAACTTAAGTCGTCTGATTTCCTTCCCCCTCAAAAAATCCCCCAAAATAATCGGTGTATCGGCAGGACGGGCACGGGACAGAGCAGCTCGGTGACTTTTCCGTGGTAGGGGTGAAGCGAGGTGGAGTCTCCGGGCGCTGCAGCCCCAGCTCCCGGGAGGAGATGCTGGTGCGCGGCGGCGTCCTCACGGCCGGGTATCACCTCCCCGGCCCCGCCGGTGCCCGCGGACCCCGGGTCAGGGACCGGCCGGGGAATAGGCGCGGGACCGAGCACAACGGAGAGCTGCGAGGGCTCTGGGTCGGGGGGGGAACTCTTTACTGGAGGCTAAAATGGTCCCAGTGGCAGTTTTCTCGTTCTGTCTTGGATTTCTGTCGTTCAGGGACAGCGTTTGCCTGAAAACAGGATGGGGAAAAACCTCTGAACTGTGTCTTGTGCCTATAGATACCATCTAAAATCCAGGTTGAAAAGTTACTCCTCCCACCAGGGCTATTGTGTCATTTGATTTTACAGACTGTTTACATTATAAGCGGCGGCACTCGTTTAACTAATGGGACGAGACGTTCTAGTGTATATAGATGGGAAGATGTCAAGAGTTGCTTCATTTTGAGGCAGAAGAACAGTGCTCTCCCGCACTTATTTGGCTGGATCGATGCTCACTAATCCCCAGCTCGGGAAATAGGAACTTGCCTTAAAGAGGCAACATTTCGTGGTTTTCATAGGTAGGGTTTGCAGCCCTCAGAGGTCCTACGAATGTTGTTTGAAGAAGCAGATGATTTCAGGAGTTTGCAGCGTGAACCCCTTGTACTGAGCATACGACAGCATGTGCTGGTTTGCTTGGGAATTTGTTTAATTTTTGTAAATTTTCCAGGCTGTGATGCCTCACCATAGTAATCCAGTTTTCTAGAAACCATATTTTTAAAAAAGGTAGTTTTCCTGTAATGTGCCAGTCAGAGTAACCCAGTGTGTGAGTGATGTGTGGCGGAGGAGCAGAGCACCCTGTGCACTGGTGCGCCGCAGGGAGAGCACTCGGGGCTCGGTGGCTGATGAAGTTCTGACAAATGCAGCAAGTGCTGTTGAGGAGAGGAGGCTCAGGAGTCAAAACAAAAGTGGAGGTTTGTGTGGAAGGGGGGTAGTTCTATCTCTTGGGCCAAACATGTTTGCTACTGAATCTTTAGAATATTTCTGGAAGATGTAATAGGAAAAATGCAAATGACTTTAGGAATGGTTGCTTACAGCTCATTTATTCTGTTCATTCAGAGCTGTGGATTTGAGTTATTTGTTCTAGAGGAAAAAGTAAAACTGGTTTGAATTTTTTTTTTATCAACTACAGACTTAAGTGAAATACAACAGTAAGGGATGTGGCAGTTCCTGTCTTTTAGTCACTCAGACCATGTCTGCATTAAATTATTTTGCTGGTTTAAGACACACAAGTACTCAAAAATAGCTCAGGGTTAAAGATTAAAATTAGCAAATCAGTAATTTATATTTAAAGTCTCACAGTGTCAAAGCAGCATTACATTTCAGAGATACTGATGTCAAATACAACTTCTGCTCATTAGCCGGTAGAATGTCTTTACAGTTTGGAGGTAGGGCTTGTGGATGGACAGAAGTTGCATTGTTTTGCTCTAAATTATGCAACCTCTCAAGATTCACGTGTAATGATACCAAAGGTTTTGATGCCAACATAGCTCATTCCTTCAAGACTAGAACAAGCTACGTGTCTGTACCAGAACAGATGAATTCAGGCATGTACTGGAACGGTTATGGATTCTAATGGAATAATATGGCTTTAACCAAAATAGTAAAACTTATAAAAAGCAAAATAATATGGACAGATCTTTGCTGATATGATTAGAATGATACACTTCTGTATCACCTCAGTCCCAAGCCTCTGTTAAGGAAGTCAGGCAGATACAAAAACTGTATTTATTTGTTATGACCAGGATGACACCCTTATGTCATGTGTATCTTTGTTCACGTAAGGCCATGCTCTGCTCTCTGTGCCCCACGCCGTCCCGCTGCAATAGCGACTCTGTGCCCATCAGCACAGCCACAGCCGGCAGGACTCGCCTGGCTCCAGCTCTGCCATGACTGTCCCCTGCTGCTGCCCAGGCTGAGCCCATTTCTCTTTTTTTCCCGCATTTCCCTTTGGTGCACACAGGACTGTGTAGCACACCGCAACTTCTGGCCCTGTGGCCTGCGCACCAAATGAACATGATCCCCGTACAGAAGCCCTGCAAAAGCCTCTTTGTTATGACTCCAGTCTCAGTTGAGCCCCAGTTTTACATGAGGTTGAGATGGTGGTGAGGCCTCGACAAGCACTCTGTACACAGCTGGGCTTGTGAGCTATGCATCTGCTCAGCCTCAGAAGTACCAGATTCAGTCAAACTGCAGAGGTGTGGACAATTAATGAGAGGCTTTGACCTACTTCATATTCCATTATTGGCTTTGGCCTTGTCTACATGGGGAGATTACACCAATTTAGTTTAAGTCTGTTTTTAAAGTGATTTGATTAACCTGGTGTGACCTTGCATAAGGACGTTCTTATTTTGATTCGAATGAATTTATTTAAGTTCTGCCAAAACCTGCACTTAGTCAATTTGCACAAAACTGAAGTTAGCCATGCCTAAACTGAAAGGAGAACTGATGTCTTTAAATAATGACACAACTTTCTCATGAAAGCAGAACCTTCTGTAGAATCTGGAACAGAGTGTAATTGCTAACAAATCTGCAGAAGACTGAAAGCTATTCATAGCAAAGTTAAAAAACAAACAAGCAAACAAAAAAAAAAAACAAAGAAAACAAGCAGAACTTAAATATCTTAGTGAGACAAATGAAGAAGTGCCAATAATACTAGTCCTGGAATACTGGAAGCAGTGGCAGAAGGCTTGCATAGCTTGCAGCAAGGCTCTTCCATGGCTCTTCGGCCACAGAAGAGGGGAAGCATTTGTGTCCTGTACACGGAGTCCTTATACAATCAAAAGACAAAAAAGTGATTCAGGGAACTATAGGCTTGCTGGTTTTGTATGCAATAGTACACGGTGTCTCATGACGTATTTTGTAGGAAAGAATAATGAGACATGGAAATAATGAGGAAGCAGGCTAAATTACAACAAGATTTTATCAAAGATGGATTGTGCCAGACTAATCTAACATCTTTTTTTGTATAACAGATTATTTAGGTGGGGTAGGGCAGGAATGTAATTTATCTAAATCCAAGCATTTGATACCATGCCCCACAGGACAATACTGCTTAAAATGAAGATGGGGGTTCAATACAAGAATAGAAAGGTGGAAAAGAGCTGGCTAAGGAAAAGATACAACAATTGCCTGCACATAAAGTCGTCTGAATGGTGAGAGATGTTCAAAGAAAGTGATCAGGATGGAGAGAGATTAGTGCTGTTACTCCCTTGGGATCGGGCTTAGCCTGTTGAATGGAGCCACTCTGACCTCTGGGTAGGGTCTGGGTGTGTGCCCAGGAGCTGTTCCATCATATGAAAGGAATTTAGATGACTTTGTTGATTGGAGTGATAGAAATAAAATGGCATTTAATAGTGCTAAGTGCAAAGTCATGCAGAATTTTCAACATAGAGACCAGTAACAAGAATTTCCAGTGTGAAAAAGGAGCTCATCAGCTGTCCGTGATGGACGGGAGAGATGTGGGTGCACTGGCTGGTCAGGAGATACATGTGAGCAAGCAGTGAGATACAGCTGTGAAAGAGGCCAATGACATCCTTGGGTATCAAAGGAAAATAATGAGAGAGATTCAGGGAAGTGTGATATTATCATTGTACAAATCATCGCACAGAGCATCAGTACAAGAGCTTTCCATCGCTCACAAAGTAGCCCACTGGGATCTTGCGTAGCTCTGGACACTCTGGTCAAGGAAATGTTAAATTACAACAGTAGGAGGGTTAGAGATGTGGTTACACGAACAGATTGTTGTATGAAGGGAAGTTGAAGAGCATGATTTATTTAGCTCTGGCCCGTTAAACAAATGAAGGCACAGGTTACAGCAGGTCTTTTTATACGTGGTTGGGACTAAGTAGCAAGAAGACAGAAAACCTAAGTCAAACGATAGCATCTGTATAGGATCAAATTGTTTAACTCGGTCATGAATAAATTTGGATGGGAAATGAGAGCTTCTAGCTACGTAAGGATTGAAGTTGTGTAATAGTCTTTCAATTAGGGTAGTTTTGAGATAGATCTTGATAATCTTATGAAAGAGATTATACAATTAAATTAGAGAGTTCCTGGAGATAGGAAATTAAGTTTGCAGACTTAGTCCTTTGGTCTCCAGTACAGTCATATTTTTAATGTAAGGTTGAAAGGGAAATGGACCTGGTTTTGTTTGCACTATTAACCCCATGCATCAAGGCTTCTGCTGTTTTCTCGGGAGCCAAGGCAAGAATGAATTTTCCCTGTTGCTGCAGGTTTGAATCTTTTTTCCCATATTTGCCTTCCTCTCAAGCACTAGACGCTGAAAGCGGGCAGAGATTCCTTGTAGCACAATCACCTGCAGTTTTTTTCTGACATGGTCCCTGGTTTAACTTGTTCATCAGAATTTGGGCCAGAGAGGCATTTTTCCTTCAGGTTGTGTTGCCAGTACCTGTATTGTACTTCATGGTGTATTTTCTGGGATCTGTTGCTAGCATCGTTTAATGAACTTTGTGTGGATACAAGGACATGCAGTACTGGCAATGATCTTCACCTGCCCTTTTCTGTCTGTGTCATAACACAGTTTAATCTTTTGTGCTTCTGATGTGTATCGTAAGTTTGTTGTACGATATGAGGATGCACCTTGGCAGGTTGATGAGGTGTTGTGAAGCAGCCATTAATAGTGCTGGGGTTGGTGTTCCTTTTTACCTGACATTCCTAAAATACATTGCAAAGCTGGACTTAAAAGCAGCTCTGCTCTGGTGCTGATCAGAGCAAAATTCTGTAAACTGTGCAGGATAACCTCTAGAAAAAAAGAAGTGATTGCTGATCGTAAGTGTTGAATGAATACCTGTAAAAATACAGTTTTGTTATAGGAAAGTTAAACGTATAATGTGCATCTTATAACAAGAAAGAGAGAAGGAAAGAAAAAACAAGTCAGAAAGCAAGCAGGCAAGCAAGGAGAACAACTTGACCTAGCCTAAAGTGGAGATCAAATACCTGCTAAACTGCCTGTAAGGAGAAATTGAAATATGGAAAAATGACAGTGCAAATGAGGACAATATTGAAATGGTAGAAGAGGAAGTGTGTTAACCAAACTCCACAGAGCTGTTGAAATGCATTGAATCATTTGACTGTGACTTGTATTCTTAGGCAAACACAATTGTATAATTGATTAATTTGTCAACATTTCTTTGGTGCATAACACTATGGTAACCAAGAGGCTCGCTAAACATTGTCACAGAGAACACTGTAAAATACATCTTAGGAAGGAGGGAGGAGGGCAGGGCTAGACTGTGGAGCTCTGATTTGGAGTACTGGTACACACACCCGCAAGCGCACACATGAGCAGTTGGAAATGGCCTCTTGTTGGTGATGGTCTAAGATGAGCATGGGATGGTTTGCTGGAGATGGACATGTTCTGGATATGGTTGAAGAGATGATATTGGCTAACAATGACACTGGCTAACAACTGTCTTGAACACTAGTGCTACCTGACCTTCGCAGAGCAGATGGAATGGGGACAACTACGGCACCCCCCAGCCGGGTCCCTAACACCCAGGGGTCCTGAGCAGGCAGGAAGCGCAAAGGGCTTCATCTTCCCTTCGGCTTCTCTGCGCCACTGCTCATGTGGCATGGAGCCTGCACATCACCCTTCATCAGCTTCTGGGACCTCAGTCCTCCAGGGCTGCTTATCAGGGACCTGTTGCATGAAATAGAAATGTGTGGAGCTGTGCTGTGAGTATCCTGGGCCTGGCTGGTAGCTGTGGTGTACCTGCAGTTGCCACCTGCGTTGCTCGCTGCACCCTGGCTCTGGGCAGGGCTTTAGGGAAACCCTGCTGCTCCCAGTGGCAGTGTCGCCACTCAGCGAATGCTCCCTCTCCCCTATAAGTCAATGTGAGGTGCTTTGCTGAATGCCAGCTATAGGCAGATCGATTGGTTAACGGATAGGTAAATGCAAAGGTACTTGTAGAAGTGTTTTTTCTTGTTTACAAACTACCCAAGCTTAGGCAAGATTTTTGAGTGTGTAGCAACGGCAGGAATCATATCCATAAAAATGCTAATCTCTCTTGCTTCATCTGTTCAGCCCACAAACACACACACACACACACACACACACACACATGCTTACCAGAAATTAATGAAGTTTGTTTGTTCTCTTCCGGGCTCAGCCTGCTTTAATTTTGTTTTAACTCACAGCACAGTGTGACACATTGCTGCAGGACAATAAAATTTTGACCATAACATAAAAAACATGCTATGTAAACCACTTTTTTAGAAATAAATAAACAATAGATGTGCTGGTAATAGATCCCATTGCCATTAATTACTTTGCATAGACGTGGAAGCATTATAGGAAGATTTTCAAGCAAATGCAGAGGCTTTATCTGAAGGGGAAGAGATGAACCCCTGGCCCTGATGAAGGCAAAGGTTGAACTTCCGTCAGCTTCTGTGCCATTGGGACCTTGCCCAGAGTATCAGCCAAAGAGAAAATAAGTGTCACTGGGATTCAGCCCTTGGATTTAGGCTGTTTAAGGCTCTACTGCACAAACTGCAAATGTGCTTTTATGTATAGAGGAGGATTCTGGGTGTTTGGTCCACTGCTGCCTTGTCATAGCAAACGCAGCAATTAGAGAGACTGTAATAGCTGGGAGGGTTACACCCCTTGCTGAGGAAGTTTGGCCATAAACCTGTTTGTCCTGTCTCTGAGTGCAGTGTACACTGGCATGATTTACAGTAAATTAAGAATATTCACTCTGTTCAAACTGTTTCAAATCAAATTTTATTAAGTGATGTATTAAGTGTAGGTGTTAAATGAGTCACATGTGGCGAAAAGGCGGGACTTTGATTGACTCCGCTACTGATGCGTGTATTAAAAAAGAATGTCAACAGTTTGCTTTTTCTCTCAAATACAGTAATTGGAATGGCTTCATTTGGGGGCAGGCTTTTAATGGACAGGGCACAGTAGGAAACATTAATAAAACAAACTCCCTGTGCTGATCTTATCACCTACATTTTCTATTCAATCTTGCTTATTGCAGAGGGCTAGGCTTTGTCATTGGTGGAGACAATGTGTCAACATAGGAAAAGTGAGTTACCTTATTTTCTTTCCATCATAAGCTCTAAGGTTAAGCCTCCCACGTGGCAGTGGTGATGTGGAGCTGTGTAATTTTAGAGGGAGTATACATTGGCCTTAGCTACCAGTCCTGGGACAGACAATTCTCAGTGCTCGTTCTAGTGGAGCATGGACTTCTGTGAGGCTAAATCGCTTTCTTACGTGAGGAATCTTCACTTCTCTTGGGAACTGGCTCTTCAACTCAAGACCTCCTGGTATCTACGTCTTCCTGGGCCCAGAGCAGAAATCTGTTGTTTGGGAAAGTTTGCACAATTCAGGAACCCTTGCTGAAAATTTTGTTATGTGGGAAAATTGTCTACGACTTCATTTTTTCTACTTTCTGGAAATAATTCAGAATTTGGAAGGAGAAGGTCCCGGAAGAAGGTTGTTAGAGTGGTAGAGTGTATAGACTTCTGCAGTAGTCCTGGTATACTGTCTGGAAAGGGCAAAGCTCCATTGTCTAAAACGGGAGAAGAATAAATGCAAAGGGCTAAAATTGCCACTAAACCATTTGGAAACAAGAAATGAGGCTGAATCAGAACTTCATCTTATCCAGGACACATGTTTTGAATCTGCAGCTGAATTTCTTATCTGAGGTATATTATATGTACTATATAATATATATTATGTGATAGATATATATCTGCTGTCAAGACCTAGAGTGTTAGGCTGATTCGTTTGTTGGTAGTAGGCTGTTGTGACTAGAGCAGAATCTGTAGTTTTGGTTGAGGGATGGAAAAAAGACTAATGTAAAGGAGAACAACTTGTGTGTTTTGATTTTTTGTTTACGGAAAGTATGTGATTCAGCTAGAATAGCATCTTTCTTAAAAATTGTCCTTAAAGATAGTGTATTATATTAACATTAATTTGATTTCACATTAAGTAAAATTTTAGAAATATAAATCATCATCTTGCTTCAGCTTTTGAAATGTTGAGGAAACTATTCTGGGTTTTTCTTATACAGTCCAGTTTGAACTGCTTGACTAAGAAGAGATACCAGTGAATAAATCAGATAATGAGTTACTTTACATAGAAGACATAATGTTTATTTATAATGTATAGAAGTGTGAGGAGAGATAAACTGTCAATTTAATCTTTGGATTGTGTTTGAAATCTACATTTATGAGGCATTCCAGACCGTTCCAGAGATGACTGTTCAGACAGTGACATAGATTTCATTTATATTTGGTTTACCACTCTGCAAATTCTTGTGCAGGTAAATGTTCATTTTCTTCAGTTGTTTTTTTTTGGTTTCTTGACCTTGAATTGAAATTTTTGGTAATTATAGGTGTTACCAAAAGCTTTCTTCTGCTATAGTTGCTCTTGTGAGAACTTAGGAAGCACTGTTATTTCAATGGGTGCACCTTACCAGAAGGAGCAGGAATACAGATCATCTCTTTTGTCATTGACATCTTTAACACAATGTTACAGAGCTTTGCAGTTGATCTGAGAGGTATGAAGATTTTTCCTTTCCTCTGTGCAAAAATAAAGACTATGGAGTTTGGAGCCAATGCTACAAATACTTCTTTTTCCTTTTTTTTTTTTTCTTTTTGTAAGTTCTTGTGATAAATTTCCCGTGGAAAAGAGGATTTCTCAGTGAATCGAATCAGATTAACTAAATATTAGCTTCTCTCTGTCTCTAGCAGTGCATTGGCATTGACTGTTTACCCATAAACAATCTATTTTTTGAGTGAAAAGGTGGGATTTAGTTTTATGTCTTTCCTGACATAACTGTCATGCTTTATTGGGGAATCATCTCAATCAGCTTTACTAGTAGCTGATTTTGCAACACTTACAGCAGCTTCAGTCAAAGATGGGGAAACATTGCTGGAAGGATGGCACGCAATGCTGGAGTCTCATGAAGCAGGATTGCTGCTCTGCATAGAGGACACAAACATCTGTGAGATACTAAAAACTTCTGACAGGGATAGGAAGATAATTCTCAAGACAATTCCGTGTCAAGCTCTACTCCGACTTCTATCTCCTGCCAGGCTTCCTAAGCCTTAGGTCATAAGGTTAGAGAAAATTATGGGCTGATTGTGTCATCCTTCACCTGTAGATACAGGACTTCCCAATTGCAGTCAATCGCCACCAACCTGGATAGGCTGTCATCACCCTCCTGTTAAGGATGACTGTTTCTAATACATTAACATTCATGTCAGCTCTAGATATGGATCATTGCAGGCTTAAATTGCTGTTAGGAACAGATGTGAGATACCTAATCAGTTATTTCCTAAGGAAAATGAGTTTGATTGCATGAATAGTTGTAAATATTTCGTTCAGCAATTCAGCTACTATAGCAGTGGTAAACAAGATTCTGAGGCTGAAGAGAAGCATTTTTTGGTACTGTACTTGATTTCTTATTCATCTAAACTTTAGTGTAAAAGAAAGCAGCTTAGGTACTTCAGATTACTTTTTGTGACAGCACTGATCATAACCAGGGGCTCACTTTGAAGAGGGCCAAATATACTTAACTCTAATAAACATGGCCAGCTTCATCATGGTTTGCAATGTGCCGCATTTGTCTGCAGGATGAGCCCAAACCTGCAGATTTTCCCACTGGGATATGATTGTGGCATAGGACTTAATTTTGGCTTCAGTAGGAAGAGAACAGCCTGAACACCAAAATGTCCATCCTCTGTCTCAATTTTGCACCTGCCCACCAGATGCCAAGCTTTGGTGATGTGCATAGTCCTTGGCTGGGAGTTGAGCCAGGAGTAGGTGCTCTGTGCCCATGTGCAATTGCTACGTGATAACTCTACTGGCTCTTTGAAACCTTAGCTATACATAGGCAATAATTAAGGACACAGCTTTAATTTCTTGTTTGTTTTGCACTTCTCCCATGCTGAAAACAAAACTGAATTAAATGGGAAGAAACTTTAATGTTAAATCAGGTTGGGTGCAATACTAATTTCAGTGAAGTCAACAGGAATTTTGCTACTGATCTTTTGCAGGAAGGCTGATGAAAGGAAGAAAAGGAAGGTGCCTAATTGAATGTTTTCTCTGCTTGGGTTTTGGCTATACTATTGTATAGCTTGCTTGTGATTTTTAGGAGACACGCACAAAAGCAGTGCGTGAAAGGAGGACATTTGGAGCACAGATGATATTTGCCTCTTGAACATGGTGTGAAATTCTGAAGAAACTGGGACTGTCAGCTAAAGGTCATGGGCATTTTTAACTTCTGCTCCTGGCTCCATGCTACTGCATAGACATTCCTCAGGGATCTTGCTGGCCTTGGTGATATGACGTAGTCAGATTATCATAGAAACAAGCTCCCTTTTTACCCATGTGTATTTTATGCGTGTGTCTTACAGTAGGATTCTTTCTGTCAGCTGGTTTTAATGCGTGTTTTCTCAGCCAGCCGAATTTTCTTGTGTTAAATACAATATGGACATTATGAGTATATGGATATATGGTTTAAAATGCTTTAGGTCAGGAAAGCCCTAGGTGGTAAATTCACATTTATCCTAATTCTAGAAAGCACAAATAAATCCCAGTGTCTTCACCCAAGAATTACACAGGTGGTTAAAAAAAGAGGCGCATACCAGTGGATATGGCTAAATGAAGGGCCACCTCGCTAATGCTCTTTTCATTCTGTCCAAGGTGAGACACAATCTCACACTGCACCCTTTTCAGCTGGCCTGGTCTCTTCATTGAAAACCAGGGACCACAGGTATCTATAGATACAGATCAGCTGTCCTTGTCAGCCACGTCCATGCAGCCAGGACTGCTCAGCAGAATGACAGTATCTATTGCTGCTGCTATTAAGTTGCTTAGCACAGGAGAGTTATCCTTTGAGCGAGACGGACTCATGTATTTAATTTACTGATTTTATCGGTGTCTTTATTTTGACTCATACTAGGAGGATTCTTAGTACTGGACCACTGAAGATGTGAAATGAAGCATATTTTAAAACGTGCTTCATACTTGCATAATTGTAATCCATAAACAGAATTTAGATATCCAGAAAAGCCCATATGTCCCTAATTTCAGAGGTGCCCATCCTTGTAGGACATGACCAGTGTCCTGCGCCCTCCCTCTGCCATCAGTGAGAATTCCCGCTCTCTGTGCTGCAGCGAGTGAGGAGGGACCATGCGCTCTGCAGCACTGGGCAGAATGGCTAAAGAGACCGGAGCCTCTGGGAGGGCAGGATAGCAGAAATGATGCTGTTTGATCCGTTCCCTTTGCCCTGAGCCTCTGTGTTTACTCAAATCTGTTTTACGTGAGCCTTATCTGGAAGGGGCACACCTTTTCCAGTCTTAAATAGTTAAAAAACCAACCTCCTCCCAAGAAAATCCCCAAAGAGAAGTGGACATTAAGTCATGCTGAGTCATATTTGGTTATTATGGCTGATTATCCACCCAGCCATACAAATAAACTGCAAGAGGAAAAAGGGATGTGCGTGAATATCTTATCTAAGACAGAATGAGGCCTTTGGTCTTTGTGCATAATATGTGTAACAATAATGACCTAGTATGAAAGTGTTCCAGTGACTGACATATTTGCAGTTCAAAAGAGATAACAAATAAGGGAGAGAGAGATCTGTGGATGTTTATCTTCTCTTTTCTTCTTTCTGAAGGAAAGTTTTGCTTTCTCATTGTATTTCTAGTGCATATCAGCAATACTATGCATAATGATGAATATGATTGCAGTTAATTGTTTAAATATTCTTTTATTCCTGAAGCTTTCAAAACAAATAACCATCTTTTGAGGAGCTAGTTGAGAAGTGATGTGGGCAAGATAGTGCAAAAGAAGATATTGAATGTGAACTTAAAAGTGCCTCGGAGAAGAGAAAGAGAAGTAGAGGGGGCATCTTCTAAAGAAGAAAACTGGTTATGTTATTAAAGATACCAGTAACATAAGTGAAAGCAACTCTTTTTGAAAAAAAAAATTGTAAGCTTCAATAGTTCAAATCCATGTTTGATGTAACAGCCATGGAATTACACTTGAATCAACATCTTTTCTGGTGTGTAAGTCTTCTAGTGTTACTTAATACAAATACTACAAATGAGCATGACGTCCAAAATGCATTTGCCGACTATATCATCTGTCTTCTTCATAGTGAACAAGAAGAGACATCTATGGAGAAGGTCTGGTAGCTACAGAAAATATTTTGCATCCTAGTGTCTAGCTGGTGCCATTATGAGCTATTCTCAGTTCAAAGAGCTGTTCTTTAGGGCAGCTGAGACGCAAATGTATATTTGGTGTTTGAGACCCTTTGCAACTGTGTTATATATTTGAAATGCAGACAGTAAAACACTGGATGAAAAAGTGCCACTTCAAGACAACTGTGAGTGATTTTGCAGCTTCTGAGTAATGAGATGAGTTTTCTCACAGTAATGCTCAAGTCTAGCCCTTAATCATGCACTTGAAACAAGTGGGCTCAGACCTTATGAAAGGTGTTTACTTACTCAGCTTTAAGGCACAGGCCAAGAAATAACTTGATCGGATTAGCCAAGTTTGAATAAGAGCAGCAGCAAATAGAATCAAATGAGTGTGAACGATGCTGCTGTGCTCTCTATTAGAAAAATATCTGCCAGCTGCCGCTGTAGAACGTAATCCTGCAAGGTGCTGACGCCTCCGGTTCCCATTGCCCAAGGGAGTTGGGCCAGGGCACTTCAGGCGCACAGCTCCCATTACTCAGTCAAACAATGGTTTTTCTCTGAAATCTTTCTTTTTCCTGTTATATAAAGGCTGATTCTTTTCTACCTCTCCTTTCTTGAAAGGCTCTTGATGCTTACAGGGACTGAGTACGTTGCTGGTTATTCTCAGCTGCCAGATTACAAAGATGGCAGTGGTAAGGTCAGTGGGGCATGAACACGACTCAGCTGGACAGCAGATGTGAGCAGATCATGTAAGGAAAGCAGCTGAAATTTTCAGAGCCAAATGAGGATAAGACAAATTTTAAGATGTAAGCACTTTATTTAAATTCCTTCTGACTTACGTGCACATTATACCTGGAGTGCTCCAGAATTAAGCACACCAAGAGGGTAAAGGAGTTTCTTATGCTCGGACTTGGATGCATGAAGCCAAAGATGTAAAATGAGGTCAGCTACAGTGAATCCTTTGATATTCATTTAATGGATAAGTAGATAAAACTCTTAAGTAAGCTTGCATGGGAAACTTTGAATTTTAACTACTAAAGCTCTTCGTAATTCTCTCACAGGTCTTTTACACAGACTGGACATTAGGAAGTATTTCTTTACTGAGAGGGTGGTCAAATGCTGGAACAGGCTTCCTAGAGAGGCAGTTGATGCCTCAGGCCTGTCAGCATTTAAGAGGCATTTGGACAATGCCCTTAAGAACATGCTTTAACTTTTGGACAGCCCTGAAGTGGTCAGGCGGTTGGACTAGATGATCGCTGTAGATCCCTCCCAACTCAAATATTCTGTTCTGTTCTATTCTATTCTACAGGGCAGTTTAACAGTTCAGGCAGCTAGTGCTATTCCACTTCTGCTGCAGTTCCACTGTAGGTCTTCCCAACCTGCTTTCTCATTTCTTGTCTTTGAACCAGAAGTGAGTGGGGATCGGGCTCTGGAAAATTCATCATTTTGGCAGTTTTGGGGTTTGAAATTTGGGCTGAAGTCAAGAAGTTGAACTCTGTAGGAGGAACTGAATTCTCCTCTGTTACAGGGAGGCTTTCAGTCTGGTTCAGACGTATCTCTAATCCTTTTGTCGTAGTATTTCCTTTTTTGAATAGCTTCCTTATGTATTGAGTTCCAGAAATTCCAGGCTGGTGATACACATGGGAAACAGATTGCAACAGAGAGCAGATTAAATTACTCAGGTCTAGGATTACTGAGGCAGAACAGTTTTTCTTCATGTTGTTTAAAAAGGGAGAAGAATCTTCCTTTTTTTCATTTATAGGAAGAAGATTGAGATCAAATGACTCTCAGCTACCCTTTCATTGGTCAGTCGGTGAACGCTTGAGGAGAAAATAATGAACTGAACATTTTTCCCCCCTCCTTCCTTTGAAAATCAGTTCTTACCAGTGCTGTGTGTTTAAGTGAGTTCTAAGACTATAGTCTTAGATGCTTCAGGAAGCTTATTTTAGGAGGGAAGACTTGACTGAATGCCAATAGACAGAGCTAATCATCAGGACATCTGGATTCACTTCTTAAGTCTGCTGTGTGACCTTGGGTCAATGATCTAGGTTGAGCTTTTCCAAAATGTGCATTATTTGTAGGTGCTTATGCTGCTTTTCAGCATTACTGAAAATTAGGCTATGACTTTATTGTTTCAACTTCAGCTTCCCAAAACTGGGACACTTGTAAAAAGAGACAGAAATGAAATGTGTGCCTGTTTGCTCACTAGTACAGCAAGGATGGATAACTGTGTTTATGGAGAGTGCCAAGCTTTCGTGATTTAAAAGCGTTGGAGGAGAGAAAGGATGGCAGCGAGCTGTTTGCAAAACATCAGAAAAGTAGGCATTATTCAGCAGAATTCAAAGAAACCAGACTTCCAAAACCTCCCACTTTACCAGCCAGATGGCTCCCCAGACCATGTAGAGGACCAAGCAGATCTAAGGAAGTGCAGAAATGACAGAGCCAAGGGTAGCTGGCTACCTGCAGACTGCCTGTACAACATCCATCCCATCCAGCTGCCTTCACATGTGTTGCCCAACAGCAGCAGAGTAGCAACTGAGTTGCACTTGGAGGGGAGATCCAGAGATGTAGCGTTGAGTGTGGACAGGGCAGCGCAGGTATAGCAAGCTCTGTGCTTTCAAGAGGCTCTGATTTGTGTTACATACAGTCAGTTTTTGCATGCCAGGAAGGGGCAGACCTACTGTGCAGATGTGGATCAACTTTGCCAAACATCTGGTCTCATAGTGGAAGAGTCCTGATAGTATCAGACTCCTTGCATTAAATGAGGTTAGGAGTTGGTTGACTCTTCTTGCTTTCATGGGTGATAGGAGTGTACATCACTTTCACAGGTGCATCCTGACTCCAAAATTGACTGTGGTTGCTCTCGGGCTTTGAAGTGAGCTGACTCACATTTATAGGGCAATAGCCAGTACTGTATGTAGAAAGAAGATGTTCAAGTTTGAAAGAAAATCCTGCAGTCCACAAATAGTTCCCACCATCTCCTAGCCCTGCAACCTGTGAGAAGATGGACTTTAAAGCCAAATCATGTGCAGCATTTTTCTCCTCACTGGAGCAGAGCACTTGGAAGTGTGGTCCTGGAACTACCTAAGACCCACTCTTGACCTAGCTGAAGGCCCCTGCTTTTACTGTGCAAAGCAAGCAGCCCTCAGGCCTTACGTTTATTTTTGCATTATGAATTCAACCTCCAGCACAAGCAAATATGAAACATAAGTGCTCATCTCCTCATCTGTACTATCCGCAAGCATCTTAAATGCATTTTATATAAAAGATTGAGAAAGGCAAAGAAGAAACTAAGCAAAAAAAATGTATTATTTGAGGAGAAAAAGAGAACAGCTAAGGACATGAATGCTACTATTGCCTCTTTCAACGAACCGGTAGTTGCTGAGAAAAGTAGAGGAGGAGGTATTTAGTTTAATTAGGTAGCTGATTTTCTTTATTGTCAAATGATTACATTAATTCTGTGTGCAGGGAGAGTGTAAGGCATAAAAGTAGGTAGTTTAGTGACACTTTATGAAACTTTGTTTAATGAGACTTTATGTAGCTGTCTGCTTGGGCTGAGTTTCACCCATAGTAACTAGAAGATAAGAGGAATCACAAGAGGGATTTCAGGGTAACACATCCAAAAAGACAGCTTTGACGTGTTTGTCCTAGTATCTACGTAGTTGACAAAACAAAATGCGAAACCGAAAAAGGACCCGATGACCTCACTTAATGCTGTAAATACAGTTGATGCAAACTGTGTCCTCTTGGTGGGAGTAACGCACAGCACCTTCCAAAGAGAAGCTCCAGCTGGTGATCCCTGAAAACAGAGCACAAGGCATCAGGGTGCCCAGCACCCGCTTCATAGGCAGTTCTGCAGTAGGTGCAGAAGCTAGCGCGGTTGAGTTAGCAGAGAGGGGGGATTTCTTTTAAAAATGGTCCCAGCTGGTTAACTTTGAAAGCGTTAAAGCTATTCTGAATGAAACCCCAAAATCAGCCAGAATTTCAGCAGTGGGTTTATGATCAGATGCTGTCCATATTGTTTCAGCTGAAGAATCAATAGCTTTGGGGAGTTTTTAGCTTGTTGAGCCACTCTTTTCATTGCTGAAATGTATTGGGTTAACTTTCCCACACCACCACCACCTCCCCATCCTTTGTGATTCGCCAGAGAAGTGAAGATGATAGAAAGTGGCCTGAGACATGAGAGGAGCTCTGCTCACCTTCCCTTCACGTGCACCCAGCAAGAATGGTTGCTTAACTTCCAGCATCAGGAGGTAAGCGGAGCAGGAGTCATCCTGAATGTCACCGCTGCGTGCCTTGGTAGAAATTGCTCTCGGTGTTTTTTTGTAAATTGCCCTGAAGTAAAAACGGTGTTTGTATCTGTGTGTCTAGGCACTCACCTCCATACACATGCATTTGCACAATCGGGATCAACCAGAAGCAGAGCTTCAAGAGCGTTTGTATTTGCTGGAAATTGGGGGGAACATTCTGTTCAAAAGGCTTCTGACTGTTAGATTTCAATATTGCTGCCTTTTCTTTGTCTCTGTGTGCCTTTCCTGGAAATAGTCCTGTGAAAATACTCATCTCAATTTCTGCTAAAGGATGAACTGTGGACAACTGCCCTTGCTCCCATCCTACTCAAGGGAAAACTCTGTTATTATTTGAGGATTATTTGGCTCTATGTCTGACTGAGTCAGATGTGTTAAAGAATTGTTTATAGGTTAGATACCATCATTTCATTCTACAGCAGACATTTACATTTCCTGTAGTAAGTGAGTGGCTACAAATGAACACAGGTATTCATCCAAGACCGGGATCCAATACAAAAGGAAGTAATATTTGCATATGCATTTTTATCCTACTCTGCTTGTGCCAGTAGCAGTATAGTTTTGTACCACATATCATTGTGAATCAGCAGTTTTGCCTTGTGCCATTTTTTGAGAATTTTAAGGGGCTATTATACAAATTTATAGAATTAATTAAATTCACACCCTTCTTGTTACAGAAACCCTGGAGACATTTTAAGTAATATTCTATGGCGTTGTATCATCACTGGACAAAGTTCAGTAATTTGCTGGAACAGAACAAACTTTGCCAGCTATTTTCTCCAGGATCTGACAAAAATCCTAGAGAACGAATTGTTCCAGTAATCATCTTTTCTTTTCAAGTATCTGTTAGTTTTTAATCTCTTTCCCCCTTTCTTTTGTCAGAAAACAGCATATCCTGGATTAAAAAAAAAAACAAAACAAAACCCAGCACACCACCATTGTTCCTCCCTGTATCTTTCTTTTCATTTCTGTGTAGAATCACAGTGTTCTGATACAGCCTTTTTTATGGTGTAATTGTTTTGTATAATCCATTTTCTTTGGGCACCTCTTAGCTTCTGTGTGAAGCTGTTACTGCTCTAATGAATGTAGTCATAAATCTGCCACAGGTAACGAGGTAAATTTAGAGCTCAATAAACCAGAGGAGGGTATGCTGTAGATCAGCAAGCACATCGAGATGCAGTAGTTACAAGAGTGGCACAAAGAGTCCACTTCTGACAGGTTAACAAAAGAGGACACAGAATATTTGGTTCCCTCACCATTTCACCATCATTACCCAAGTTCCAGTGAATGAAGATGCTGTGTGAAAATACAGGTGCAGTCATGGCATGTCACACTGCCTTGACTCCCCAAAGAGTGAAGGGGTATGTGAGCTGCCCCAGATGAGCGTACTGGACTGGCCTGTTCCCCTCAGCCATCCCATGGTGGAGATGTAGGGTGGTGTTTCTGTTAAGGATGGAGCCACACAACTCCGCCACTGGACCGAAGGGGATTCCAGTTCCTCCAAAAGGCAAAGTGACTAAAACTGGAGTTAGGAGCTGTCAGGTGGGACAGGACTCTGCTCCTTGACCTGGACCAAGATGGTATGGGAGATGACCATGTTGAAGACAGCCAGCTGATCGCCACCAGCATGATCCCTAAGGCAATGTGTCCCTGCACAGAATTTGGCAGTCATGCATGCCTCAGACCTGAGCAAGCCAAGAGTTCCCACAGTGAAATAGCTGATTGATTGTCAATACTGAGATCACGATAACATTTTTTTTTCTTTTGAGAAGAGTAGAGTGAAGAATACGGAGAAGGAAAAACAATGGGAAGATGAAGGCAAATGACATTAGAAACAACAAGACGGAGAGAAACCACATTCAAGAAATATCCCATTCTCTGAATTGCAAGCCAGTGGGTGTTAAGCAAGGCGGATAAGAGGAAAAAGAGCAGGAAAATGAAAGAATAAGGAAAGGAAAGGGTAAAATGCAAACCAAAAAAATAATTAAGCAAGCTGGTCAATAATTAAGCAAGCAGAGGTAAAACTCCTTTGCCACATCTGTTTTGGTCTTTGCTTTCACGCTGAGCTGTGATGGGGCAGCGCCGAGGCAGTGCCGGATGGGGTACTCCAGCAGAGGGTAATCCCGTGGCTGTGCAGAGCAGCTACTACTGCTGCAGCATTGGGACAGAGCTGTCCAGAAACATTTTTCCCAAAGGTGGGGAAGTTTGTCATCGAGTCTGCTCAGTATAAGAGAAAGACCTTTGCAGCAGAGGGCAGTGAGAGCTGCTGCCATGGCTGCCCAGTGTACTCTGTGTGATGGGTAAATGTCCAGCAGCTTGACAGCGGGCAGCGCAGGACAGGGAGAAGGGCTTCGGTGCACCAACGCATGAACGGAGGTGGTGATCACTTCTGTGCTAAACTGCCATAAAGATTCAGTGGCACTGTTTGGTTTTTCAAATGTCATTTACATTAGCATCTTATAATTGAATCGGTAGCACTTTACTGAAAAGGTTAAATTCTGCCTTTTAAAAATTACATCAGCTGTTCAGCTGTCAGCCACCATCATGCCCTACTGTTGCCTCAAGACGAATGACACATTGGCATATTGACATATACATCGTATAGCTGGAGAACGCATTAAGTCTCTTATTTATGACTGCATTGTGCCGCAAAGTGCTGCGTCGTGTAATTGAGGACTCTCTGATGAATTTGTTGCATGTAAAATCTGTGGAAATTATTAGCACAGCATATTTCCATAATTAAAATATTGCCTATAGTATAGATCTGAAGACTCCCTAACTGCTGTGCGTTACTCAAATCCAAAAGTTTATGAAAAGTTAAATACAAGCACAACTAACTTTTTATGCATAGAGAATATTTTTAATTAGATCCGTTGATATAATTGAGAAAAGCAGTAAAATTACCTGGGTTCGGGTACCGTGTTTAGGTGACCAGTGGAAACTTTATTTGTTGCTGATCACAGAGAGATGTGCAGCATTACACACATAGAGTGATCTTTTCCATGCCATTAGTGACATGACAAAATAATTAAGCTATACTGAAGTGTTCATAGGAACTGGTGGTTTCAGGGGAAAATTCTTACTGATGAGATGTTCCATTAAGACTTATCCTAAAGTAGTGTTAATATTTTAATGCAGCAAGTGAAAAAATAGACATTTTCTTTAGTCAAAAGTTTGCAGTTTTAGATAGCTCCTGAAGTCAGACAGTTCTGCAAAATAAAGAATTTAAAAAAAAATTAAAAAATCCCTCTCTCATTCTCTCCTGAGTGAAAAATATGCCAGAATATTGCAGATATCATGGAATAATACTTTAACTGTTAGCTGTGTGTCTGAGAAGTCCATTTGTCTTGTTAAGGCTGTCCTACTACATTACCCTTTTTGTAACCCTGAAACAACTACAAATACTGTGATACTTGAAAAGTCTAAAATATAACTTGCCCTTAAAAATGCCATGAGTGTCTTTTGAGACTCCCTGTACAAGGGGGAAAAAAAAACCTTTTCCCTTTACAGAGGACATTAAGTAATGATGGAGGTGCATTTCTTTGAGCTGATCTTCAGTTGTTGTAGGTGGGGTGAAAGACAACGTCAGCAGCACCAACAAGTGTTCTCTCTCTTTACCTGCCCGTAGAGTTCAGGAATTCTTCTCTCCAAGTGTTACAAGAGGGGATTTTCAGGAGGCAATAAATAAATTTTGATCCCTCTGGTTAATACAGTTAAGGTCAAAGAGATTCTATCTGGAGCTATTTAAAATACTCTTAACATGCAGACATACTTCTCTCAGTAGTGCTAAGTGCCTTATCTTGCTGAGGAGTGTATACAACCCTTATGAAACTATTCTTAAGTATTCTGATTACTATATTTAGCTCTGGCTCATAACAAGACAAAAAGCACTTAGCTAAATGTAGTCCTGAGGTGCTTAATCCAGTTAAGAATAGTTTGTCCTTAGGTGTCTTCTACTAAGACTTCTTGTAGCTCACCACCTTGCTGCATCATGCAAAAAGCTTCTCTGTGTGCTTGGGCTTGTGAATTCTTTTATGGCCATTTATTCTGTTAGCGTCTCAAAGTCTGGTGCTGACTGAGGACGTCTCACATTTATTAGAGGTATCCTACTGGGACGGACCTGAGAAGCCTCATTCCTTTGCTCCTTGCAGCTCACATCAGCCGTATGGCAACGGGATGTGATAGCTGCTGGAGACTGGAGAATCTGAGCTTCATTTCCCAGTTTAGACTCAGTGAGCATTAACTGGACTGTTGCCTCTCTCAGTGACCAAATGGCTTCCCTCAGCTTACTGCTATTCAAGTTGACAAGGAGGGCAACCACGTGTACAAGGCAGAAAACCTGTCAGGCTTCCTGGGAATTTTCAGTTATTAGACAATGTACCGGCCGGGCAGTGTGAAGGTTTCTGCATAAAGCTTTGCACTCAAAGCCTGGGAAGAATCCTTTTGTTTTGCTGCATTTTTGCGTACTTAAGCCTGTATAGAAAAAAAGCATTTCACAAACATTTTTTATAATTTCATCCATTGCTTTAAAAAATAATTTTCTTTATGCCTATGTATCTCTGAAATGACTGCAAATTAGCAAAACTTTTGTGTGGGTCATTCTTCTAGAGGAGAAACAACTGTGTGATTTTGATAAAACAGCACTGACGGATGAGCAGCAGCGATTAAGATAAGCACCTCGGTTCTCTGAGAGCCCAGTGGAGTACAAATAAGATCACACACTCCTTTAGAACTAGGATAAAAGCCTGTAACTTGACCAGCATATGATGATTGTGAGAACAGAAGCATGGCTAATCCACCGTGCTCAAACTTGCTATGCAGGTGTTGTTTTCAGTTGCAGCTTCACTGAGGGTATCAGGAGTTGTGTGAGGTTTTCCATGGAAGTTCATGTTCCAAGCTAAAAGTGATCACTTCATCCCAGCTACATTTTTGTTGATTCACTTACCACTGAAACACGTTGGGTATTTAATATGTTACTTTTGTGTGTCAGGAAGTTCAAGCCTGTTGCCGGTAACTTCCATATTTCTGTTTACAGTGCAGGTATCATACTTCAACTGAGCCATTTTTTTTGAGCAAATGAACTGACATCATTTCATTTAGCTGCGATGAGCAGGAATTTGGCCCGTTGTCTCCTGTTACTTTCATAAACCTCCGCTGCAAAGCACCCTCACCGAATCACTGGTGGACATCTGTGTTGCTGGTGGTGTTTAGTAGCGGCCCTGCAATGTCAGACCCTGCTCTGTCCCAGCTGCCCTTTCCAGCACGCATGCCTGATGTGTGTCTCTTGCAGTGGTTCTTCAGCCACCTTCTTGTGTTTCCTTCCCTTGGAGATGTTTTCACTAGTTGGAGAAACAAACAAGATCTTGCTAGGCTTTTAGGTGATCAAAAATGTGGGAGTGTGTTTACTTGTTCACCATGGCTACAAATACATGATCCTTGGTACTAGCAGTGAGATTTTGCAGTGTTTTGAGTTGATATTGGAACTATTGACAACAGAAGAAACAGCCATGAACCTGAACTCAAAGTGGGGAGGTCCCTTCAAGGGCATTAAAAGGTTGTTGAATTTGGAAGCCCAGCAGTCATAGACAATCTGGTTGCATCCGTGTCCTTCCTGAGAATGAGTCTCATCTGAAGCCAAACAAGTTTCAACCGTGATGGTTTCTGAGAGATGAGCACTGTGGTGTGGGTGTAGTCAGGAGTTCAGAGTGTTCGTTAGTAATTGTTTAAGTCACAAACAAAAAGGAAACGCGTGTGTCTCGTCAGTAGCAAATCTTACTGGGAGGACTTAAATCCACCCATAGGTGGGTGATTGTGGCTTGTGCTGACTTTAGATGATCATGTTCTTCTCAAAGGAGGTTTTTGGTTGTAAGATTGGGTAGATGAAGTATGTATCATACTCACTGGTTTTCATAGCACACATGCTAAGTAAACCGTTATACTTTGGAAGGACTCTGATTGATCCTCAGTGGCCCCAAGCTAATAGGGCCATTCCTTCACTCTGCTGGGCCACATGGCTTTTTGGACATGAGAGGTCAAGTTGGCCTTCCCAGGCTTCTTCTGCAGCAGCAGGTGGTGCACATAGAGCCAGGAGTCCCACAACATGGTCCAGCTCCTGTTCCTGGAGACTTTGCTGAGCTTTCACCAGGTATACTTAAGCATGTTTGTGATTTATGGTGGTAGGCTTTCTCAGCTTGAAGTGTTTGCTGCTCTCTAATGTGTCTTGCCTAAAACAGTGTTTTAACTGGATTTGCTTTTCCTTCCAGGATTAATTTTTCTCCGTTTCTATTTACATGGTCATAAAAAGTGCTAATCCCACTCCGTCAGTCTGGACTGATGAATCTGAGGAATAGAACAGGTAATTTCTAATTTGGCTTGTGGCTTTCTGTGACTCAGGCAGTGAGAACCACTCACTTCCATGGAGTGTGTTAATATTTCAGGACAAAAGAAATCGTATGGTTTCTTCTGCCCAAGTCATCTGCGAGGAGGGAGATCCTTGCCCTGGAGCAGCAAAAGAAGAGTAAATTTTTGTAGCTTTTACTGTAAGCAGCATCTTTGGCTTCCTGTCAGTTGTGAGTGGTTTTATGTTGTGTCACTTTTATAGATACCAAGTTATTTGAGCTTGGAGTACTCTGAAAGCAGGAAAAACATTTGGATGTACCCATTGGAAAGTGCTCCTTGGGTGTTGGGAGGGGTGGGAGGGTTTTACCAGTGGAAGTGCTCTCTAGAGATGGAGACAAATTGATGCTAATGGTGCGAACAAGTGCCATTTCCTCTTTGGAGATGCCTGAAGGGGGTGCAACCCAGCACAGCTAACCTGGGTCACACTTCATGGATTGACGGCAACTGGATCGCTCACAGCTGCGTGGCACCCCGTCCTGTGGACTTAGCCAATCTGAGTCACAGAGATCAAGTCACCAGTGAAGAAGTTCCCCTCATGTTGAATTTTCTATCACGTCACGGGACTTGAGAGTACTGTGTCCTTACTGGGAATTGCTGCCAACCATTCTCCTTCCCTGAACTGCAGGAAAAATTAAGATAAGACAGCAGCCCACAATGACTGTTCTGTTGCAGAAGGTATAGAACCCAGAGAACCCAGGTCACATTCCCTTCTTTTCTTTGATTAGTGCCAGGTGAGAAAGTTTTAACTTTAAGTCTTGAATATGAATCCTAGTGTTAGGATGCAGCTCAGGATGCTTTGGATGAACCTGTCTATCATACCATCTCTTGGATGTCCTGATAGTACCCTGCTGTTGTCTAATACTAATCCTTTGGGGAATTAGCTCATTTTCCTTCTTCCTTCTGTGCCCTTCCACTGGGAAAGAAATCTCAGATGCTTTTCAAGCATTGCAATGCTTGAAGTCAGCCTGTTTGATTTCCCAAAATAGGACTAGGCACAGTGCTGCCTGGTACAGACATCAGAATCTAATAAACTCTCACATTTTCAGGGGAGATGCTGACTCCTGTGCAGATTTGCAGAGCAGATGCCGATTCCTGAGCAGAGTTCAGTGCTTCGACAAATTCCCCATCCTGTGGCAGGGGAGAGCACAAAGGCAGGTTGAGGGGCTGCTGGCTTTTAGCTCTTTTCCTGTAAAGTCACACTTATTGTAGGTGTATGTTCAGGCATATGGCAATGGTTTCACTCCTCAAGCTTCTATAGCTGACAGAACAAGCAAGAAACTACATAACAAGAGTGGAGTTGGGGATAAGAAAGTTTGAAACATCCATGAGATCATAAAGTACAAACCAGTAAACTGCAATTCCGACGTCTTCAACATGATCAGGGAATGTATCTCAGTTAAGTATTTCTGTCTTTTCCTTCTAGAGCCCTGTATTGTGTAAACGAACTGATGGATGAAGATGAGAAGGACAGGGCAAAGAGGTATGAAGGGATGCACAGAGCACAGAGAGTGGAAGCTCTCTCGGGGGAGAATTGTAAATGCTGTGTTGTCCGATGCTTGGAAAAGTGCTTGGGACCACTGATGTCAGAGGCAAAACCCCCATGCGGTTTACAAGCTGGGTACAGCAGACCAGAAACAGCATAATTAATTCACCATTTTCAAGCTTCTCGTAGTGTGTTTGACCACCCCTGCAATGGGTTAATCAACTGAGTGGTCCTTAAATTACATTGCTGTGCCCTCAGAATCTCGTGTTATCCCATGACTATTTATTATCTTGATGCAGGACTCCTGACCTGTGATTTTATTGGCATCATGCAGTACTGCCCACCTGGGGTAGAGTTTCCCATGAAACTTAGAGAGCAGTCCTGCTTTAGCACAGGTATGAGTTAGTCTCTCTCCAGAGAAGCATTTGGCTCGATTCTGATTAGTTAAAGTGCCAAAACAGAGATGGCTGTGAATGTAAATACTGGATCTGAGAACCTCCAAATGCCAACCTGAATATGAATAGAAATACTTGCTGCATACCACACTCAATCTAGATCACAGGAAGCATGTATCATCATGAATACACTTGTAAAGAAAATAAATTACTAGTGAAAGAGGTTGTGTGAAAATAGGGTTATCTCAGATACAGGCACTGGAGAGAACATTTTGAAAGAAACAGAATAGATTTGCTTTCTCCTTTATTGTTTTTAATGGAAGGGAAAACTCTAATAGAAACATTCTTAAGCTGTATTAATGCAAGCTGGAAGCTAGTCTGTGGTTTCTGCAGCCAGACTGTTAACATTCCCAGTTTCATATGTCATGGCAGCAGATTTTCAAAACCAGATACAAGAGCATGTACTCAACTATATTCTGCAGTCGAGTTGTCTCTGCACAGTATTGTCTCTCGATGAGCTACTTTTGCAAGTACTAATCAGGGAATTCGGAATCCTTCACATTTTGACGTTTACATGTGTGTGTACTGCAACATCTGCAAAACAGATGTTCGTAAAAGTGAGGTGGGCAAAGTGTGAGCATATAAATGCCAGGACTTCTTTTACTATAACCATAACACCTTCAGTATGTTATGACCTCTTTTGAAACAATGGGAACTGTGTACATAAGGATATGGTCTTGCTCAAATGAGTGTAAACCATATTTGTTACCTCCAAATGTTGCTTGCTGGTGATGAGTTCAGTCTTGCTGCAAGACTCTAAACACCAGCAAGGCATTTACACCCGAGCCTACTTTTAAACACATGAGCAGTCCCAGCAGAGTTTAGATTCTTGTATTTAAAGTGTTCTGCTGAGGCAGGACCTCTCCCTGGATTGAGCTGTTGGTCCTTCCTTTTATTTAACAGCATTTATGTTTCTGTCACTCAGGGCATCACGCAACAAATCTGAAAAGAAGAGGAGAGACCAGTTCAATGTCCTCATTAAAGAGCTTTGCACGATGCTGCAGGGCCACGGCCACCCCCTCAAGATGGACAAGTCCACAATACTGCAGAGGACCATTGACTTCTTACAGAAACAGAAAGGTACTGGAAAGTGCTCGTCTGTTACTGTTGAAGGCACTGGTTCTGCATCCTCCCAGCAGCCAGTTCTCACTCAGATGATGAAAACTGTTTTTCCCAAGCATCTAAGACCTCCAGAGAGAACAGGAACCTCAGTGAGGGGCAGAATAAAGCACAGCAGTTGGCTTCAGAAAATGGGCGAGGTTTGAATACAGTGCTGACCGGTTGAATATAGATAGTCTTGAAAAGATGCAGTGCTGTGTGCTCCATTTCCCTTGGACTCCACATGCCCTGGCATGCTTTGTATGCTCTCAAACAGAGCATGAGCGACGAAGAGCTGAGGAACAGCACACGCTACAAAAGCCAGGGGAAGGGTGTTTCTAGCCCTGTTCCAGGTCTCCTGGGGTAGAAGGTGGCTTGGTACAGCCTGTCCTCCTGCCTGGGTACCCCCATGAACCTTCCTGAAAGGGCTCCAGAGTCGTGGACATCCTCTGCTTATGGTGATCCTCAGCTACTCTGGAATTAGCCATTAACCTTAATTTATGAAGGATTTCTTCAAACCAAAATGTCTCCTCTTCCTTTTCTTGATTTCTAGTGCATTTATGTCATGATGGTGTGGAAAATGACTGTTGCATACAAGAAGGCTTTGTGTGGAGAATGATCTGAGGATGATTTGTCTGAAAGCCTCTTAAAAGAAATCTAGCGTTACTTGAAGATGAAAAAAAAATCCAACTAGCATGAGTCATGTTGCTTTTTGATGTTTTCTCTTTAAGAAATCACAGCACAGACAGAAGCCTGTGAGATTAGACAAGACTGGAAGCCTTCATTTCTTAGCAACGAGGAGTTCACCCAGTTGATGTTAGAGGTAAGAAGAAATTAAAGCTGCATAGATTAGTGAGAAGTAATCAGTTTGGTGGAGTAGTTCAGAGATACATAGTTCCTTTTCACCTGTAGGTCCCAATGTTAATGTGAACGATTTCTGGTCTGCTGGCACATTTAATGCAAACCTGACAGAGACCAGTGTTGTTCTAAATGCTTTGCATTCATGGAATTAAAAATATGTTTGCTTCCCCTTAAGGACATACAGCTTTTCATTTAGGATTGAAGACACATTTGGCCTAGTGAGAGAGGAAAATGAGAATTGCCCTTCTCAGAAGAGCTACTAGAGCCAGCAGTTTTAGCAAAAGCTTGAAAGGATTTGAAAAAAGCAGAGCAGCTCTCTTCCTCCCACGTCCCATTAGCCATACAGCATTTACTTTTCTGCCTTTGCTGCTGTGGGCTGTGTGGTGCTGTGTTTGTGATGCAAGTGCTGCATCTTTTCCTTTGATTGCCTTTGAGCTCATCCAGGAGAACAGCTCTGATACTCTCACCTCTAAAATGCTTAGCTGATCTAGAACCCCCGCCTTGGGCCTACATTTTTTCTTTCTTAAGGATGCAGCTTTGGGTTTGCGCTGCATGCTCCTCTGGTAAGGACATCTCCTACCCTGCGTGGGCAGCAGTTGCTCTTTGTCCCACGAAAATAAGGGTGTATCCTGGGCTGAGCTGGGAGGTGTTGCAGTGTCTTAGCTATTCCTTTTCATCAGGATGTCATGACTCACCTCCCTGGAAAAGTCTGTTCATTCTTTCTGGGAATTTCTCTCACTGAACAAGCTAGTTTGTTCCAGCTGAATCAAAACAAATCCCCCCCCCCTTAGAAGTGGTGGGGGAGAGAAAGTGCTTTAATAACTGTTGCCTTGCTGGACTATGTGAGACCATTGACCAGTTTACTTAAAATCAGCGTTTTTTTCCAGAGAGGTTTTATTTTCAGCAAAGGCAGAGTATGGCAGGGAGATGAGGAATATGGTGAATGCTGTATCTTTGGCTTTCTGTAGCTAAGCTGCAGAGCAGCAGCAGCCTAACAATGTCTTTAAAAGAGTGGTCTTTGTGCACGGTGCCGACCAGAGAGATTAAACCTCCTAGATCTTGGCTTTAGGGAAGAATAGGGACAGACACTAGATCAGTGATATAAGAAAATGTTCTGAACAAGGGGGAGAACACCCAAAGAGGAAAGCACATGCACCGACTTAAAAGGGAGAGAACTTGGACTCTGGAACAGAAACCATTGTGAATAAGGGAAACAAACCAAACTTTAAAATTGTTTTGTCACCAGTCTAACAAATGAGTGCTTTGAGCAAAATTAATAAGGCTTTAGATCTCGTCCATATTACCCACAAGTTGCTAAAATTACAGCATTGTATAATTTTTCTGTCTCTGCTTATCCATCCATCCATCCACAACGCTGGGTTTGCCGTGCTCCTATCTAACATCTCCTTATGCACCAAGTTGGTTAACCGTGGTGTAATTCAGAACACATAGTGAAGTGACTGATGTCATTGGGATTGTGTGGGTGTAGAAATTCTAACCACCACTGTCTTGCTTCATGTTAAATAAATACTCCCTGGGTGAAATATACAAGTCAATTTAGTATTAATGAGCAAATAAGAATATAAAAAGTATGTTGAATTAGACAGCGTGTGTAATTTTTATTTTTCTGCATTGAGCTACCATTTCCATAATTGATTTATGTTAGTTTTAGGCTGTTAGAAGCATCGCCAAAGAATAAATTAGCCTATTATATTTTAAGTTGTTCCCTTGTGTAATTATTTCCATGTTTTTCTTTTTTGCCTGCCTTCTATCACTAGGCACTAGATGGCTTTCTCATTGCTCTTACCACTGATGGAATTATTATTTATGTATCTGATAGTGTTTCGTCCCTGCTTGGACACTTACCGGTAAGTTCTGACAACGCAATATGTTGAAGAATCATTCTCCTGCCTTAACGCAGCCCTGTCACTGCAGTGCTGGGGATTGATTTTGTTCAAACAAAGAAGCACTGACTGTTGGTGGAGAATAAACCAACAAACTCTTGGGATGTTTCTCAAACTCCGTGAATAACATGCTATCTCAGGGTCTGCAAGTTAGCTAAAAAAACACTATGCAAAATCACTGTGCTTGTAGCTCACCGCTTGGCTGCACGGCTGAAGGATGGTCTGGGTGGTGTTTATCCCACCAGGTATAGGGAAAATCTCATGCCTGTGAAATCTGTGCATGATGAAGCTCTTCTCAAATAATTGAAAATCTCTTTCAGGACTGAATCTATGCTCTTCTAATGGCATTGGGTTTTTCTGCTTGGAGCTCGTGGTCTTTAGTAAAAAGTGTGTGACCTCAAAGTTTTCTGGGAGAATTTCTAAAAATCAGCTATTGGGTGCAAAAATTTTTGCTGGCTCCTCAAAAGCATTTTTGTTTCGTCTAGTGCCAAGCATGAGGTACAAATGATGCTATATAAGGGCAAATTTGAGCACATAGTTAACCTGGCTGGATGTCCTGGTGTGCAAAGAAACAAATGTGTGCTGACATTTTGGTGGAACCTCTTAGTCAGGCTATGTGGGTTTATCAGCACTGAAACGCTTGCAGATTGAGCTGATTTTGCCAGATGTTCAGCCTAGAAGATAAATGGAGGATGTGAGGAGGAGCTCTCCCACTTCTGTCTCCTGCTTCCAAAGGGAAATATTTCAAATTTTCATTTAGCTATGGTATTTCTCATTATGTTGTATTCCTGTGGTGCCAGGATTTCTTCTCCAGCTTGCATCTGGTTGAACTGAAGGGCAGTCTCTGGGATCCATTCAACCTTTTGCAACCCTGAGGTAAAATAACCTAAGGGTTATATTCTGTCCTAGATCCATCTGCAGGTTGACTGGACTTCCTTGTCTTAAGCATCCACATTAGATCAGCAGTATCTGTGCTCTGCTGCAGGATGAACAGGCATGTGGTTGTGTCAGGCTGTACTGCTGAACATGACAAAGCATTCTTTTGTATCAGTCAGATTTGGTGGACCAAAATATATTGAACTTTCTGCCTGAGCGGGAGCAGAGTGAGGTGTACAAGCTCCTTTTTCCACATGTGCTCATGACAGATCCTGTTGCAGCTGATTTTCTAAACGGTAAGCTCTGCTCTTGTCTGTCAGGCAGGGAAATTTGCCAAAGGCAAACAGCTCCCAGGGGAGTCCACATAGGGCTTTCCAGCTATTTAATTCTCCTACCTGCCACTCCTGTTTTGCTGCAGTTAGTATTTCTGGTTTTTAATGCAGCACATTATCTAATGGTCATGCATGTTCCCAGTACTTGGTCTTTGATTTGGATAGTCTTTGTTTTACTGTTTGCTTTGCATCATAGGACAATGAAGTTGCCCTCATTAGGTATTTGCCCAGGGCAGAATGCTGGACTGAGCTTGTAAAAGGAGTGAGGGGCTTGGGGGAAGGAAAATGGTAGCAGAAAACCCAAAAGGTTTTGGCAGAGTCATTGTTCCTTAGGAAGCTTGCATGGCTCGGGAGAGCTGAGAAACCTTACACGTAATTTAAGCAACAACTTTCCTATCTGAACAGTCCATCTGGATCTCTACTGCTGGCTGCTCTCTCACCTCCAAAATCTTCCTTTCTCCCAGAAAATGTCCCCAGCACCAGAGCAGGCAGCAGTGCCTTCCTAACATGCACATTTCACTAAGCCTGTGTTGGAACTCCCCCCTTTCTGATGGGTTCATTTGGGCCAGGCAGTGAGAGCCTCCGCTCTCTGTTGCCCATAAAGATCAGTGGTAACTGGGCAGCCCTCATACTGGTGTTTTGTCCTAGGGTTGGTTTCCCTCTGGCTGAAGACCGTATGGTCTAATCCATGGAGTTCAGACCTTAGGCAGAAAAATGAATAAGAGCTTGGCACACTGCCCTCCACTGTTAATGGAAAGGCTTAGGGTGATTTCAGTGCCCTTAGGATCTATGTCCCACTGAGCAGTGCCAGAGCGGAGTGCTGCCATATCACTTAACAGCTTTGCATGAAGTCGTGCATGGAGGAAGTCAGAGGAAAATATTGCTGATCAATACCAGGACTTCATGCCCAGTGTAGTAGGGTGGCTGCAAAGCCAAGGGAGAAAGGGTGAGAATGTTTCCTTAAGCAGAACCTGCTGATCATTGCTCCTATTAAGAACTATCAAGAACATCCTGGCAGGGTGTGCTCAGATAGCATAGCAGCAGGATTGGTATAAGCACCTGGGTAGATGGGATCTATGGACTGTACGAAGTTCAGACTACTAGTAACATTGTGTATGTCTCCCTCTCTTTTTCTCATTTCAGCAGAAAAACAAATAGAGTTTTGCTGCCATTTAGCAAGAGGCAGCTTAGATCCAAACGAGCCCCTGATGTATGAATATGTGAAATTTGTAGTGGATTTTAAATATTTTACTCATGGTAAGTTACTGCTCCAGCCTACCTTTACCTCTCTTCCTCTCTCCTTTAAATTATGTGTTGTTCTATAGCCTCCTAAAAGCCCTTCTTCCAGCTGAAAATGCCCCATAGTCGGCAGGTACAGAATGATCTGTGGATATGTTGGAGATATTTTTCGTGTAAAAGTGGTGGGGAGGCTGTTGGTTGAAAGAATGCACTCTTCTGCGTGCTGTGCTTAAAGTAGTGATACCAAACTGTTCCTACCTCCATTTGACCCACTGCCAATTGTAAAGCAGCCTACTTATTCAAATAACCAGTAAAATACGCTATTCTCTTTCACTTGTGGCAATCAAATGACAGATTTGAAAGATTAAATAGTTTGAAAAACCTGTGAAATCTTGAATCTTGCAAATGTTGAGCTGGAGAAAGACTGACAAGGAGACTTTAGCTGTAAAATGTGAGCTGCTCAGAGCTGTGTCATGAAGCTTTCCTGCAAGCCAGGGGTAGGTGGTTACAGCTGTGTAACTCGGAGCCTAAAGGGTCATGCTTTAAATAACATCAGCGTGTATCACTGTGGCATCGCCTTGTGGGTAGGAGGAGTTTGTTGCTTGGGTTTCATCAGCCATTGTGCCTGTCTTAACATGAAAATAAAACTCTCCTTCCTCTTCTTAAATAAATTGTCTGGTTGTGTCTAGTGCCTACACCCTCCTGTAATGGCTTTGAGTCAGCTATTGCACGAGCTTTCAGGTCAGCCACGGAGGAGCAGATTTGCCTTGTAGCAACTGTTCGTCTTGTCACACCACAGTTCTTAAAGGTGAGAGCTCTGCGACTGCACCTTCCCTTTCTCGCGGGGATCGGCCGGCGCTCAGTGGCAGAGCTGCTGCTGGTACCACGAGCCGTGTGCTTGGCTGTTGGGAGGGGAGATGTCTTGCAGCAGCCCCTCAAAATATGTTCAGCAGCACAGATTCTTCGTGCAGAGGGTTAGTAAATGAGAGAGGACATCGCTGTGTTTGGGAATGGGAAACAACAGAAGTTTGTGTTTTGGAATGACGAGATAGAAAGCAGGAGCTGGTTTTGGGAAGAGGTGGTCGTGTGATGGGGTATCTCAGACCTGTCAGCCCAGGGAGCTGACCAGCTAAATGGCTTGAAAAGTTGCAGCTTTAAAGAAAAAGATCCCACCGCTTCTTTGTGTAAGAAGGCCACCCACATCTTGAAACACTGTGAGTGCTGCTTCGTGGACTCTTTCTGCTGATCTATGAGAGTCCTGTGGCACAGTGTAGTGACAGGGGTAACAAGCATTCGTGCTTCTGGCTCTAGAGAGCATTAGCCAGCTTGATTCGCGGCTGGAACTGATGCTGTCATACACATTCAAATACCAATATTTACAAAAAAATGGGGAATTTTGCCTACAGACTGCAAGGTGAGGCCCTTGGACTATTTATCCTAGCTCTGAAATTCATCTCAACGTAAATTATTCAGCCGCTTTTCATCAGTTCATGCATCTATAAAACAAGGCGTATACATTCTTTAGAGGAAAATAAGCGCTTTAAAAGCACTGTATTTTGCTAGGGTCTGTTATACCAAGAATATGGATCCTTGATCTTGATAGAGGGTTCCTTTTGTCATTTCGTAGAATTAAATGTCTAATGTGCCAACTGTTTTACAGGAGCTCTGCAATGTTGAAGAGCCATGTGAAGAATTTACATCGAGGCATAGTTTGGAATGGAAGTTTTTATTCTTGGACCATAGGTAAGAGAAATTTGATTTTAGTCACTGAAGAATAAACAAACTGTAGTTTAAAAATAGAAACCTTTGGGTAGCTATTGCCTGAGATTCCAAGCAGAACAGTTCTAATTAAATGCAACTGAGTAAGTAACAACACTCTGAACTTACTTAATAGACATCCTTAAATACCGTGCCCTTTTCCATATTTTAGGCCGATAAGAAGCCATATAAAATGGGGGGAAAATGTCTACAAAAATGTCTAACCACCAAGATATTAAGTCATTGAAACTGAGCAGTGTGGGTCCTGTTCCCTGTGTTGGTTTAGCTCTTCTGTTTTCCAGCTACAGCTTCCAGGAATCCTTCTAAATCTTCTGCTGCGTCAATAAACTTTTGATTTTCACCTTGAGAAACGATGGCATTTTTTTAAAAAATAAAAGCAGAGTTAGTGGATTATTTTAATTGCAGATTTATTTTTGACAATGCCGTACAGTAGGCTAGGATTCAGCTTGGTGAATGAAACAGACTGGAACCACTTTATTAAGCTGATTAATATAGGGTTCATTTTCTTCAAAAGAAGCTGGAGGGTTTTGCTTACTCTTTTGCTTTTCTGTATTTGACATATATGCATAAGCACGCTGCAAAATCCTATCTTTTCCATTATCCCTCCCTTTGCAAGTTGTGTAAATGTAGTCATTGCTAGAAATAAAAGACTAGTAAATAAGGCTGTAGTATGGAAAAGAAAATATTTGGGAGGAAAAAAGCCTAAATATCATCTGCAAATTTAGAGCAAGAAAGTGAGAGAGAGCAAAGATAAATGAAGAAATTTGCATTTATATAGTAAACAAGATATGTACCTCACACATCATACCTTGAAGCACAGAGGGGCTGACCCCAAGACAGCCCTACTGTTAATGCTGTGTGGTTTGGGACAGTTGACCGATTATTCATGTTGTCGAGATCTTTCTGGAGTGACTTTGTTAGACTTTAATTGGCCTATCCAATAATGCACATTTTCAGAATCAGATGATTAATGTTAAGATTCACAGAAGAGCCCTAAGCCCCTTACTTCACTGTCTGACGAAGTAAGCTGGTTTTTCAAAGGGCTGTGTCCCAGCAGCTCTTGTGAATAAGACGAGGAGGAGCTGCTTTGAAACCTATCAAACAGTCTTTTGATGAATCTGGGTTATGACTCAGAGAGGAGTCTCTCTGCACCGGGTGCTTGCAGCCCTTCTGGTCCTGCTGATATCCCCAGTGAGGAAACCTTTGTTACCAAGAGTAAATTAAGCTGATACAGATGCTGAGGCAGATTTTGTGGCAGCCCCGGATGCCAGCAGTGAGCCCAGAACCAAGAATGAGCAGAAGATCATGTGGGTTGTCTCATTTAATCACCAATTCAAACTTCTTTCCAATCCAGTGCACAGGACGCTGTGAAATGCTGTTGAGTGTTTTGCTGTTTCCTGCTTATTTGCATCAATTCACAATGCCTGACGCTGAGGTGTGCCATCAGCAGGGGCAGAGGGTACCCAGCCTGAGCTGAAATCAGGACCTTTGCTACCATGACGACAACACAAATTGGAGTAAAGACTGATAATGCAGAAGGCACTCCATAGATCTGGAAAAATATTAGAAAAGCAGGAAATACCAGTATTCTGAGTCTACATGTAAAATACCTGTAGAGGAAAGAAACCTGTAGACTTTGATAATGATCTATTTCTGTTCCACACTGTGGTCCTCCTTATTTTCCCTTCATTTATTAGAACACTGCACTCGAAAGGCCCTCTGAAGACTCTGCATTTTCATTTACAAAGCAAGTCGCAAGCCTCAAGGATGGAACTTGAGCTAAAAAAGCACTTTCAAATTGTTCCCCAAGCAAAGCAGCTCCTTGTCAAATGACAGATGAGGAGCATTTTGTGGTTGCTTTCTCATTTAAAGAATTCTAGCAAAAGTCAGGAAAGCATAATACTTTCCTGATCAGCTTAAATGTTTATCTGATGTGCATCTGAAAGACATTATTGTCTTGAATATAAGCGTGTCATTAAAGATAGGAGAGACACTAGCATGTTCTGCCAAAGAGACAGCAAGGAAGGACACTTTAATAATACACGTATTATCATCATTAACAGAAATCTGGGTCACATAAGGAAAAGGAACACAGTGCTCTATGAAAAGTTATTTGAATAAATAAAGCTGTATTGTGGCAGTAACCACTGTGTACTAAGAATGCTGTTTCAAGAGATTTGCCAACAAAGTGTGGAGGACTGAGACCCAGGAGCTGCTGCTCAGACCTTGATCCTCCCAAGACTGCTGTTAAGCAGATCTTTGGCTGTCCTTCCTATTCAACCATTTCCTGTTTGGTGACAGATTGCCCATGGATGTGGAGAGGAGAGAGGTTATAGACCTGTCTGGGTTCTATTTAGTTGAATAATCTATGCCCACCATGTCTCAAGTGTACAAATGTGGAGATGAGTCACTCAGTTAAGACAGGAGAACTTCCCACATTTTTAAGCTAGAACAGGGTAGATTCAGATTAGACAGTAGGAAGGAGTTCTTTACTGTGAGAGTGGTGAGACACTGAAACAGGTTGCCCAGAGAAGCTGTGGACACCTCATCCCTGGAAGTGTTTAAGACCAAGCTGGATGAGGATCTGTGCAGCCTGATCTAGTGGGAGGTGTCCCTGTCCATGGCAGAGGGTTGGAACTAAATGATTTTTAAGATCCCCTTCAACCCCTACCGTTCTACGATTCTATGATTCTTTTTAGAATACTCAGGACTGATCCATCCAAATCCAGATATACTTACACAATTTTTTGCTCATATTCTTGGACACTTTATGGCATTCACCTCCCTTAAAAGGGCCACTCGACATACCAAGAGAAGGGCAGCAGGAGAGGCTTGTTTGATAGGCAGTGACACTTGCCAGCCTGCCCTGGTTTTGAATCATTAACCGTTTCACTAGCACACCACCGCCTTATTCTTGAGGAACACGCTGAACTTGGCAGGTGAGCCTCATGTTATCAGCACATCCAGCAGCCTAAACAAACAGGTGAAGCCAAATGAGCACAAGTCCTGCCTCACCGAATAAGTATGGTGCTTGAATTGGTACAAGCAGGAGCAGACTGAAGTGCTGGGGGACAGAAGGTGGCATGCTGAGATAGGGAGTTGAGGCAAAAATAGTGGTTTTCTCCTCACATGTCAGTGTTGTTTCACAATCATAAGCTAGCAAGCTCCAGTGAAGGCCGTGCACAAGCTCAGTGTTGATAGGACACCTGCTTAAAAGAAAAAAAATCTCATTTTGCCTAGAAAATCTAAAATTTACAACAGAATAATCAGCTAAGTCATTAGAGTGTGTCTATCTAAACACTTCATCAATTCCTTCTCTACCTGCCATAGAAATACCAGTCCTTTAAATCAGCCCCATGCCTTTTCTTATCTTTACTGCCAGCATAGGAACAATTTTGCTAGTTATAATCTCTCAGGCTCTTCCACGAGAACAATTGCTTTTTTCTTTTACCCAAACTGGTCCTGACACACATTCCAGCTTCCCACTTACCCTTCCTTCTGTGATTACTACCCAGATGACATTTACATCCGACCTACTGGATAATTTTACTCGAGTTCCAAGTTATTATGCACACGAACAGCCATTGCATTTCTCAAGCTGTGTGTCTCATGCGTGCTTAATGAATTGAGTCACTTGCGTATGTACGTACATGCCTTTCTCTACACCCACGTAATGAATAGGCTGTGGAACAGTAAACACACACCTTTTCATTTTCTCAATTTTTACCTCTCTCTTGCTGTTTTTTTTTTTATTTTTGCTTGTATATACATCATTGTGTGTATGAAAATCCACTCTGTTTTCCCTGCCAAGTGAACGTACAAGATGGCTTTGGTTGCTAGTATTGCAGTACATCTGCCAGGATGTCAAAATGTCAAGTTTTGTGCTCATTCTCTGCACTTTGCTTCACTTCTAGGGCTCCACCTATTATAGGATATTTACCCTTTGAGGTTCTGGGAACATCAGGGTATGATTATTACCATGCAGATGACCTGGAGCTTCTTGCTAGGTGCCACGAACACTGTAAGTTCCTTTCCCTCTGCAGTGTGCATGTCTTTGATCTCGTTTGTCACTCATGCAAAACCTTTTACTGTCATCATAAAAAGCATCTTTATCTGGGGCACAAGGGAATTCTCTCTTCCCGTGACAGACTGTCATATCTGACACTTACCTGGGAGGTTGAACCCTTACAGAATTCACTCAGATCAGGAACTCTTTGTGCACATTTGTCAAATTGGCAGATACCCAGCTTGTCTGAGAGAGAAGCCAGAACTTTACACGCTCTGCCCCTACCTTGGGAGGGCAGCCCCAAACCTTGGGAGTTCTGTTGATTGTTACAGTTCATGGGGTCTTGCTGTTCCCCTAGGCTCTGGAGTCAGCTAGGAAGCTTAGCTCACCAAAATGCCTTCTGAAAGCAGCATTTGGATTGCCTGCCGGTGCAATTGGGTGTTGGGAACCTCACTTACTATTAGTAAAATGCCTCTTAAACACAGAAGTACCAAATACAGATTCCCTGTGGGTTAAGATAGTTTATTTTCAGTCAGCCTGAAAATAAAGCAGAAAAGTCCAGTTTGGGCTGATGCATGAACACAATGTCCCTGAAGTTCATCTTGCAAAGTGAAATACTGTGACCCGCAAGAGCCCAAGAAGAGCCAGGTGAGAAGGAGTGCTTGTCCCGAGTACTGTGGCAGTGCAGCTGGCCGCTGATGAGCCATGTCATGCTGAAGACTGGAGCTAGTGGGAGGAAGAGCAAAACGTGGCAACAGATGTGGTCTACTGTTAATCAATGTGCTGCTCCTACCAGATGAGCATGTGAGATGTTTTATCTCAGACTGTTTTTTTTTTTCCATTTTGTTACATACACTTCAGACTGAGATATTGAGCCAGGATTAGGTCTACCCTTCAGCTAGTTTGCATTGCCAAGCACCGTAATGAAAAGTAACTACGCACTTTGTAAAATGAATCTAGGTAATTGGGTATTTTGCCAAGAAATGCTACTTGCAGGTTTCCTGTTGGGAAAACTCTCTAGTTGTTTGTCTCCCTGCCACCTCCATTTGAAAGGAGGGTGTTTTGTGAAAAGGAGGAAACAAGGACACCCCAGAGAGTGGAGAGAGTCAGATGCTGTAGTTACTTGAAGGCAGAGCAGCATGATGCAGGGACACCAAGAAAATACGGAGCCCCCCAGTATGCTGGAGCTAGACAAGCTACTTCATCTCTGGGTTGCAAACCACTCCCATCTCTATCACATACCATTTACCACTTACACATAGAAGATGCTAAAGGATCTAGTAGAATGAAGAAAACTGTTTCTCTGAATGTCAAGTTTCCCCACTCTGCTTTTCTGCCCTGTCAAGGCAAAGTGCTGGTACAAAACAGGCGGTGAAGAAGTGGATTGCCCAGCTGAGTGCACAAAGGAAGCTGTGAAAGCGGATAGATGCAAGTTGTGTCAAGTGCTGTGAGCATGTAGATGGGAGTATTAAAGAGATATTTTAATCGTTTTCAAGTACAGTACGTTTTAGTGCTGTCTGCTTAAAAGACTGTTTAGATATGAGTGAGCTACTTAACCAGATGATGTCCTTTTGGTAATAATGTGTGCACAGTTTGACGTAGGCACTGGCTATATTGAGAGTGGGGCCAGATCAATCAGCAGAGAATCTATTTAGTGATTTATGTTCTACATCTCTACTAGCAACAGATCTCCTCTTGCATATTAAAAGAGTATTTGTACAACACACCTGAAGGAAAGGATCTTTTAGTCTTACTCTGCAGGGGGACAAAGTAAGGTGCTGGCAAAGTGACTTACAGAAGTTGCTTTAGGAAATCTCTCCCGGGACTAGGAGCAGAGTGGTTCCCAGCATGGAAAGTTAGCCAGAAGACCTTTGCTAAGGGCTTCATCTAAAGCACATCAATGTTAACAAGATTGCTAAAGAAGTTAGTCCTGATATTTAACAAAGTTGAGGTGTACAGGTGAGTAAAGGACACTTGGGTTAGTGTGCCTTTGTAAGTTCCCATTCATCAGGTTGACCTCTGTGGGCAGGCATCTTGCCTACTGTGAAGTGAAATGGGTCTCCTTAAACCATATTTATATTTTACTTTGCATTAATTATGGATATTTTAAGTAAGCACATTTCATTTTGCGCTCCCAGAACAATTAGTGTGGTTATTTAATGTAGTTCCCCTCATTATTTTCTAGTTGTATTAAACAACTTGAGATTTTTCTGGACATACTACTAATATGTCACTATCTTGTTGTTTTGTGCCGTTATTAGGACCCTGACTTCAAGTCCTCAGTCTTTGAAATGCATTCTCATGTATTTGTGAGAAGCTAATACTTTGTTTAATTAATATCTATGTTTATTTCAGAGAAGCCCATGAATAAGTTACAAGAATATAGCTAGTTATATAGTTATGTCAATTATTAATTATAAGAACAATCTCAAAAGAGTAAAGTGCACTCTTGAAAATCACTAGCAGAAAAGAACCCAAATAAAAGCTCAGTACATGATTGTGTATCATTTGTCAAGAGTGTATCAAGCCTCAAGAGCCATTTTAATGTAGTAGCAGACTTCAAGAGGGGTTTGGGACCGAGAGGTTTTTCTGATCACCTTTACACCGTGAAACTCCTGTTTGGTATCATTTCCTTTCTTTTTTATTTAACAGTGATGCAGTTTGGAAAAGGAAAGTCCTGTTACTATCGCTTCCTGACGAAAGGCCAGCAGTGGATATGGCTGCAGACACACTACTACATCACCTATCACCAGTGGAATTCCAAACCCGAGTTCATCGTTTGCACTCACCTGGTAGTCAGGTAGGAGCAAGCACCACACATGTATGTCCCCTGTGCTCAGCCATTTTTTTTTCTAGTTCTGTGTTGGCCAAATATTTGCTGTGCGTATTGACACAATACAATGGTATGTAATTCTGTAAAACTATTATGACAAGGAACATGGAGAAAAGCATAATGTGATTTCACTACTCTGGGGTTTTTTTCTGGCAACCCTACCAAAAGCCTGGAAGCCACCATTGGCCCAGTCTATTAGTGTGTTACATGTCACTTTTATCCCTAGCAATGAGATGGCCATAGGAAGAATTAAAGCTGTGAAGAATCACATGGCTTTATGAATCTGAACGGGATCATATAACTCCTACAAAACGTTTTGATCAGAGCTTTAAATATCTATGAGTTGAAATTAGTGCTGTCCTAGTAGCTTTCTTCCTCACCTGCAATACAGCCCAGGATCCCCCTCTAGTGGGAAGCTGCTTGTGCTGGACTGCAAACCCGTGCTGAAAGGCAGTGCATGTGTGGGATGCTCTGTGATATGCACCTTCTGGAGGAGAATCTGCTTGATTACAACTGTCATCTCAAAAAAGATTGTGATAAGAGTGAGAATACATTTACTGAAAGGCTTGAAAAGCTAGTGACATACTGGTTTGCTCTATTATAACATGAGTAAACATATTACTCACTACAGCTTTCTTTACTGCCAGGAATCAGTTTGTGAGTTTATTTCTGGTCCCCCTTTTTCTTGTTAAACATCTGAAAGAGCAAGCTTGAGGAAACTGGGATTCCTCTCTATATTCTGAAACATGGACTGAGAACACCTTACACCACTAAAGAGGTGTAAGCGATTACAGCTGTGGGTGCTAATACCAACTGCATGTCTAGTGTCATGATAAGAAATGTTAGACAGAGATTGCTTCTGAGTTATGGTGCTTTTGTCATCCTTCAGGGAATTTGGCTTCACTTTGAGCTCTGAATTTATTTTGCTTGAGTTTATTTGCGCTTTCTGCTTCCAGTGCCTTTTAAACCTACTGATATTGTCTCAAATAGATTTTGAAATTCTATTCTGTCTCATATAGTTTAGAATATTATTTAGAAGGTTTAGAATATTGTTGAAACACACAAGTTAAAACATGATTTCAGGAAAATTCATTGTCTACAATGGTGTAAGTGAGTTCAGTTCAGCAACTTCTCTTGCCTCCCACAAAACCTATGAAGTCCATTAGTATTTCTGCATCCTAAATTCTGGCATCTTCCAGTGCCCCCCAGTGCACGAGCACAGAGTCTTTAAAATCACCTCTGCAATTTAGCCCAATAGTGAATCAGGTGACATTGTTTACTGGAAATATTTTCTTACTTAAAATAAAAGTCAGGAAAGCAAATATACACTTTTGGAGGCACATTCCTGGGGATTCTTGCACCTCGCAGTGCACCTGTGCAGCTGTCAGTTTGTGTTCAGAGCTTCCACTGGCATGAAGGATGCTCTGAGGTGGCACAGTGCCTGGTGCTATGTGCACCCTCAGAAAGAGGGGACTTGACGTCCTCCTCCCCAGGGCACTGCCTTAGGTCTCACTGAGCTACAAAACAACATGTAAAAAATTGATTCTTGATCATCAACAGGTTAGAAAATGAATGTAAACTTGTTATGGCAGTTTACCTGCACAGAAGCTGTAGGATCATGTTCCTGCCTGATTATGGAAAATGGGAATCTCCTTTATTAGGAATATTGTACTGAGGACAAAGACACCCCTTTTGTCTTCAATAACAAAGTACGCTTTGTTTTTAGATTATTTTTGCTTCAAGGCATCTGGGGCCAACATTTCTGCTTGGAATGACTAGTGCAATTCATCCCATAGGCTCTGTGGGCCTGGCTGCAGTGGGCTTGGGACGCTGCCCTCGTGTTTCTAGTCTGTGAATATTCAGCATGTGCAGCTATTCACAGTTTGCCAGGCTGTTTGATGATGAACTTCTAAGCACCTCATATATGAGAGTGTGTGTGTGTGTGCTCTGCAAGGCTTGTGGCTCAACATGAAAACTCCAGAGTGTCCTGTGTGGTAGGATAGTTACCATATAATAAACAATATCCAGACTGAAAAACTGTATTTAAAATTTGTTTTATTTTTTCAGTTATGCGGAAGTTCGAGCTGAAAGAAGGCGAGATCTCGGCCTTGAAGAGTCATCAATTGAACTGGCATCCTCTTCTCTAAAGGTACCATGTTCCTTCACTGTTGAATAGTAGGTTAAACCGAGCTGAGGATTACGGTACCTGTCACCCTGTAAGGTTCAGAGGATCCAAGCACAGGGCAGTACCACATGGTACCTGTTTTGTTAATGCTAGTTTGTCACTGATGCTCAGGTGAAGATTGGAAGTGAAGGGAAAACACTTAGGGTTTACACCATTGGACAGGATCACATCAACTATAGGTTTGTGACCAGAGCTCTTATTTCCACAGCTTGAATCAATCTGGCATCCACACACACTTGCCCAATTAACAAGATCATTTTAGTTACTATTAATTTCTTAGTAGTTTGCAAAGAAGACCAATAATGAAAGTATTTTAAAATGTAAGTAGTTACTATTCCATTAGCCTCATTGCTCTTCAGACACTATTTTACAGAAGCCAATTATGGAATGTATTGGGAAAGCTGTCCCAGAGACCTTTTGTACTTGAGCAAGGACCATTTTTCAAACAGCAGCTTCTGTCACTGCAGTACACTTGTGTCTTTTTCAACTTTCCACGTGATAGCTGAAGTATTTTTCTGCACACCTTAAGCTGTATCTGTTGATGTAAGGCAGCTGGAGGAGAGGCAAAGTAATCACTCCCATTGCTTGAACTTCTGGAGAGGAGTGGGAAGCTAGGGAGCACCCCAGGAGGTGTGAGGAGGGTGGTGGCACAGCCATCACGATCATCTACCTCCTGCAGGTCATGTATCTCCTATTACCCAACAGTTATGGGCTGTTTGCTATGATCAATCTGCCAGGTGGCATCTGTCATTTTGATGTTGCAGCTCCAGAGCTGTTAATATTCACCAGTTTAGGCTGTTCCCCTCTGTGGATGTGCCACCAGGTTCCTGCCCAGAGCAGCCTGTTGGATGTGACTGCGCCCCAGGGAGCGAAGAGCAGGGTTATAGCTCTCGGCATTGCCCAGTACCTGTCCCCCACAGGTGCCGTTTGCTGTAGTTTCTCTAAGGGCTGAAGCTGATGTCCCCGTAACACTGTTCCATGCCCCTTCCCAGCCATCTCTCTCCATCTCTGCAGTGAATAAAACTAGTTCCCAGTCAGTCCCTCCTGCTACCATCATTCATTACTTCTGCCACCAGTCCCCACTGTGCCACAGCCAATGACTTGCGACATCCCTGAAGAATTCGGGCAGAAGGAAGCTTATTATAAAAGTGTATTTCCATCTGCATGCAGCTCTGTGGGCAAGAGAGCAGGAGGGTGGTGCTCCAGAGCCTAGGGCACAGGCAGCGATCCTCCCAGTGTTCGCCTGACTCACGGTGTGTGTCCCCCACCACTGCTAACTGCCATCAGACAGGTGTTCTGGGACAGAAGTGTATGTAGCATGGCCCAAAAGCCAAGGGTGCCTGGGGTGTGATCCTGGGGTCCTGTCTGCATTGGGATAGCTGAAGGCTTTAGGGTTAACATTGTGAGTCAGACCGAACACTGCACTGGGATTTGGTGGTATGGTGCTGCAGTGCACCCAGCATGTTATTTTTCTTTGCAAACAAGTGGGCAGGGAGGTGGAGGTTCCTTCCAGTGCCATCCTCACCTGCTGACAATTTCATTATTTGTGCTTTGACCCTGCAGAGCCACAGCAGCTACCTGGACGTGGGGCAGTGCGGCAGCAGCCAGGACGCCAGCCGGGAAGGAGTATCGCTGTCGTCCCACAGCTCCCGGCGCTCCTCGCACACCGCTCTCTCCGACTCTGCGTGTAGGTACCAGCACGGCCAGGAGCAGCCTGGTGTGGGGATGAGGAGTGGGTTGAAGGGCGGAGCAGCCTCCAAAATACTGGGGTTCAGCTGGGACCAACTGAGTCAGGGCAGGAGGAGGGTCCTCAGTACTGGCACTGCCACACTGTGCCGTAATAAGTTTTGGCACAGCAGCAGAGCTGTGGCCACGTGCTGCCTTCTACCTCTTAGCCCCCTGCCAGTGCAAGAGCAGCTTTCCCTCAGTCTGACACCAGCCAAGGGTCGTGGTTGTTTGCTGCGGCTCAGGGAACAAGAAGCATCTTGCTAAGCTGAAGCAAATTGATTGAACTCCAGACTGCACTGACAAGACTTTTATTATGGAGTAATTTGGTCCTTGGTGATAGATCTCTGCAGAAGGAGTGTAGAAGGCTGCTGACCTTGCTGGCAGCTTCATCCCACCTCCCATAAGTGACCCCTGCCCTGGGGGCAGAAGCAAGGTGACCACAGTGCCCATGTGTGTGAGACCGGGGGTAGGAGCAATTCAGGAGGATTTTCTTGAAGTACTTGCTGGAGAACAGTGAGAAAGGTCATCTGGAGACACCCATGGAGGGAAGACCAGAACGGGGCATTGACATCAGGAGGGAACTTGGCTAGTTGGACAGGGAACCAGAAGGACCTTGGAGGGGCAGTTTGGGGACCCAGTTTGGCAACGGTGATGCCACTGCTCATCTGCATACATGGAATTCAGGCTTAGCCAAAGTACCCAGGCTCAGATCTGCCATATCACAGTAAGCCATCTCTTTTGCAGCCACATCGTCCATGCGACACACGGACACCAGCACACCCACTCGACCGTCAGTGCCAGGGGCACAAGCGGAGAAGGCAACCCTGCGGCTGGCGTCAGCTGGAAGCGCTCAGGTTGGTGGTCCCACAGAGCAAAAGCCCTTTTGACTCTGTAAAGAAATGAGCTGGACAAACCTTGTTCTCGCCCTTGGAGAGGCTGGATCCTCACTTCTGAGTGTGCTGGGCCTGAGTGTGGGATTTCTGGGGCTGTGGGGAATGCTGCTGGCTGGCGGAGCCAGTGGAAAGCTGCTAAAGCCCCTCTGCTGCCTCCTTTCAGGATTCAGATTGCTCCTCCAGGCCAAACACCTTCTCACACTGCAAGCCCTTTTGGGATGTTTGTACATGTGAAATGGCCTTTGTCAAAAAGTGAATGCTGATACTGAGGATTTGCTATTAGCAGGGGGCATATAGGAGCTTAAATTTACCCTTCAGATTGATCCTCAGATCTCCTGTAGAATTGTCTAATTCCCCGCACTTTTTCTTCACTAGTATGAGCTGCTATCACACTGACTCTGCACTAGAGGTGCTATGGACCTACAGTAAAGCAAAGCTTTCATTTCTAGGCCATAGCGACTCCTCAAGCCCCTGGTGAGCATGTCCCTCAGCATCCTGTGGCTCAACCAGCAGTCTCCTCTCAGCACACTGTGATGGTACGTGATTTATTTTTATTAAACACACTGGTATGGCCAGTCAGCGAGGTAGACTCGGTGGGTCTGGTTCACTGTTCTTACCTCCTTGCTGGCTGGTCCCAGCGTGGGGGCAAGTTTTCAGCGCCCTTTCTGTTGCTGTTACTGAGATTTTCCTGCAACCATATTATTACAACCATTTATTTTAGCGGGGAGGCAGAGCAGGCAGGACATCCAAGAAAATACCTTAGAAGAAGGTTTATGCTTGTCAAAGCCATTGGGGGCTGCTGAAGGCTCATCTCTGAATTGCTAGCAGATAACTACAAGGCAGTATGTTGCTGAATAGTTTTATTGCCCTGGTAGAGGAAGGGGATGTTGTGGAAGGGTTTCCACATGACTTTACAGAATCACAGAATATCTTTGATTGGAAAAGATCTTCAAGATCATCGAGTCCAACCTTCAATAGGCCAGAAAGTGAAAAAAAAGAACAAAACAAGAAAAATGTGGGAATCATAAACCAGAACGGAGGCGTCCATCCTCACATAGCTTTGAGGTCAGTGTAGCAAACATTCAGACTATAACACGATTGAAGATGGCCAACATAGGTGTGAAGGATGAATCCCAGGGTGGGATTGCAACCTAACTTGGGCCTGGCATTTGGCAAATATAGTTGACAGCACAACTGAAAGCCCAGCCTGGAGGTGTGGCAAGGGTTTGCATGCAGTGTCTGGCACAAAAACACAAGTGGGCCAAAATCAGCAGCAGGATATCATACAAAAGGGACAGGGGAATCCGGTGCATAGACGTGACATCTGGGCAGAAACTTAACAGACCAAGGTCTGGAGTAAGGCACTGAGTGTGAGCCAGTCGTGCTGCTCCTCTGGAAGTACAGCGGTCCTTTGGTTAAATATGAAGTTCTCTTTTTGGTCAGCATCATATTCTCTATGGTAGGAGCTGAAAAGCAGTCATTTTTCTGAAGCCAGTATCACTATGAACGTGAGTAGCAGGACTGGTGCTACCCTGTGATCTTGTTCTCTATCCTCTGCAGCCAGTGTACCATTTCCCAACCCAGCTGGGGATGATGCATCAGCTGAAAGAGCAGCTGGAGGAGAGGACTCGCATACTGCAAGCGGACATCAAGACGCAGCAAGAAGAGCTCCACGTCATCAAGGAACAGCTCCAGCTAGTGCAGGACTCCAACCTGCAGGTACCTGCTGCCCCTGGGGTTCCCAAACCCACAAACCATTTGCTTTTCCTTTGAGCACACAGATCGGTAAGAAAATTGTCAGTGGCAAAAGTATTTAGAAATGAGCTCTAGATAAACTGGTATTTTGATCTCAGATATGGGTGTAGTGTCTCCTGAGAGATCAGTGGCGTCAGCATCTGCTTAAGTAATCAGTAATTTTCATAATTTAGAAAAAAATCAATCCCAAGCTAATCCAAAGTCCCTCCTGCACAAAAAGATCGCCTGGTTATTCCTGCAAAACACAACAGGTGTCATGGAGCTGGAACGGTTGTGGCTCTGAATAAATATTTGGACACACGCTAACATTTGATTTGGTATTATTCATGGTTCTCTTTGCCTCTGGATTTAGAGATGTTACTGCTGCAGTTATGTGTGCTGATAGAGACGGCCTGAGAGCCAGAGATGGTATCTCCCAGGCAGTACAAGCACCATATGAGCTGTGACGACTCCTGTGTCTCCCTTATTTAAAGATGCTGATGCAGCAGCCGATCCCAGTCGTCTTTAACAACGTGCAGCACCCGAGCCCCAGGAGGCCACCGCCTGGGACACCCAGGCAGAGCACAGCCAAGAAGTCACAACAGCAAAGCCTTATGGGGACGAAGCACTACTGCAGCACGCGCCTGCCATCACCGCACCAATTCCTCAGGGACCCCTGCAGCACGGCCACCCAGGTCACTGGCTGCTTTGTTTTCTTCATTGTCTCCTTTTCTGGCTTTTAAATACTTACCTGTTCTGCCTCCCCTCCCCATGGTCCCGCGCATCGCCTCTGCGCTGGTTTTACTCTGTAGCTGGCAGTATGGAATTTGTGTTGAGAGTCAGTTGCCAATGATGTCATTCAGCTGTAAAAATAAAAGCCAGGTAACATTAAACTCTGGGAACCAGTGGAGCTGTCCTGGTGACCGGAGAGGAACTGAGTGGGAGGTTTGGGCTTCTGTTTGCAATTGCAACATGATGCTTGTTTGTAGCCATTGAGAGTTGTGACTTGGTAACATGGGGAAGTAGGCGTAGTTTTAGAAGAGTTGTTTTCTTCTTCCTGAAAAGTCTTGGAAGGCAGCTTTGAAAAAAGAAGTTTGTCATCATTAGACCTAAATCCACTATACAGATGATCACAACTCCTTGGGAAAGTGATCAAAAGCAAAAAAGACCAAACCTACTGCTTTAAAGGACTGATGAGATGCTTTCTTTGGGTACTTCAACTTTGCACTCCTCCTCTCTTTTAGACCGATCTCTTCTCCCTCAAACCTTGCATGCCCTCACCTTTGTGCTCTGCTTTCTCAAGAGACCATCTACTCCTGCTGCTGGGGGTTGATATGCAGGGACAATAAATGCTAAAAAGTTGATTGTCCTGAATAGATATACTACTCCTACTGCTGGGTTCAGGGAGAATATCCTACTATTCCTTCTCCTTTTCCCAATAGCATATTGGGACACAGTTATTTTAGCCTTTAGCCTTCTATTAAGGAGCTTTAAAAAGCTTACATATATCTTTGTTTCAGATACAGCAGCAGCAGCACCTAATGAGAGGAAACCAAGCCCAGCAAACATGTCTGCCAGGGCAGACAAGCATTTCAGTGCCCCTCTACAACAACCCCATGGTATTTTCACAAACACATCCCATTACGGTGGCTGCACAGATGCCGGCCGATGGCAGCGAAAGGCAACCGCAGTCTGACTACAGCCAGGACAGGAACCTCAGGTACAAATGCAACCCTGCTGGGACCATCACAATGGTGGTGACAGAAAATAGCAATAGGTGGGCAGACACATCTGGACACAGAGGGTGATGGTCTCTAGGTGCCACAGCAGGGGTGTAGGGATTTTCCCTTCTGCAGAGGTCTGAGTTAGTGGTGAGCCCGGTGTGTATGTGAGCAGGGTGCTGTGCACACCATGCTGTCCCCTCAGGAGCCTAAAATTATTTTCTCTTCATATTTCCATAAATTGTCCATGTAGCTCAGTAACCTTTGGACATCTGCTGCTGTCAGAGGGAATGAACAGGAAAAACTAGCAGGAACAGCCTTTCCCAAACCTGTATCTGCTTGTTCTGAAGTTCCAGAGTGTCTTTTCTGCAGCCAGGACAAGTGCCACAGCAAAACCATTTCTCTTTTATACAATGCTGTAAGCGTTATATAAAATTTATACAACTGCCCCAAACTATTCAACCACCTTTCGAGGAGGTATCTGCAGACACTGTCTGCAGGATCCAGCTGCTTCAAATTCACAGAATCATAGAATGGTTTGAGTTGGAAGGGACCTTAAAGATCATCTAGTTCCAACTCCCTCGCTGTGGTCAGGATCACCTTTAACTAGACCAGGGTGCTCAAAGTCCCATCCAGCCTGACCTTGAACATTTCCAGGGAGGGTACACCCACAACTTCTCTGGAAACCCGTTCCAGTGTCTCATTACCCTCACAGTAAAGACTTTCTTCCTAATACCTAATCTAAATCTACCTTTTTTCAGTTTAAAACCGTAACCCCTCATCCTATCACTACACTCCTGATAAAGCGCCCCTCCCTATCTTTCCTGTAGGCCCACAATACAAATATTGTGTAAGGAAACAAGACCTAGAAGTCTCACCATCTATAAAACAGATTTCTTACATGAAAGATTTAGCAGGTTTCAGCTCCCCACTGCCAGTGCATTAGATGAAGTGACAGTAAGCATCCTATGTTGTTAGGTCTTTTTTTCAGGGTGATGGTTTGCATGCTTTCAGGGAGGGTTTTCAGGGATTTATTTCTAGAGGCTGACAATCAGATGTTTAGATCTCTCCTGCTCCTGACTGTCCTCTGTTTTTGTTCCACTGCAGGATGCTGTTGGATCAGTCTATCCAAGCCATGATGCCCACGGCCAACAGCAGTGGCCAGTCCACGCAGAGCACTGCCAGCAGGCAGCAAGGAAAGTGAGTCTTTGCTGACCCTTGCTTTTAGGCAGTGTTTTTGCAGGGTACTTTATGGCACTGAAAATTACTCTGAAAAGCTTCTACATGATCACAGAAACATAAACAGTCTTAGTCTTAAAAAAACCCAAATGCTCAACTAGTTAGGAGAAGAAGTAATAATAAGAATTTTTGATTACAAATATTTTTATAACAACTAAAATGCTTGAACATACCAAAATGTTGTCTTTTGTTTCCTGGCTTTTGCAAAGCCTAAAATGCTTAATCAAGTTATAGAGGAGATCTAGAGCCTTAAAAACCTTTTTTTTTTTTTTTTTTCCAGTCCATGTTTGATGGGGAGGGGGCAATCTGGGGCCTGCTTTTGCCAGGCTCTGTGAGGTTTGACTAACCCTGCTCCTGGTTCCTGCAGGACCTGGGCTCTCCAGGGCCCATTTTGGTAGTGTGTCTGGGTTTGGGTTCTCACATGTTATTTTTCCTCTTCATGGCAGATTTGTTGCAGAGCAGCAAGTCTTGCCTCCCCCAATACAGATGCAACCGGTTACCTGTAGCGCTGTCCGGCCTCCAGCCCCGTCACCCGTTTTCTCCCCATCTCTGATGATCCCACGCACCAGCTTCACATCTCACCAGGCAAACACACCGGTTCAACTCCGACAGTGGCCACAACAACAAGTTCAGCAGCACCGGCTCTACCTTCAGGTAATGGAGCTGAAACAGGTTTTTGAGGATGCACAGAGACGGTTTTGGGGTTGGGTTGGGTTTTTTTTGAAGAAACGCGGTTTAGCTGGCTAATCGTCCTGGTCAGTGCACTTGCATGTACTCCGTCTCCATTGTATCTGCAGGTACTCAAGTGCTCAGCCTTTCCAGGCTGGCTCTGCACCTGTTCAAGGCCATATTCTCCAACCATCTCTGTTATCACTTAGTGCCCAGAAGAAATAGCTGGATTTTCAAGCACAACTTGTCATCCAGAGGAACTCTAATGGGAATTTCACTGCGGACATGAAACATAAGGGATAAGCTCTTTTGAAAACATGCCTCCTGCTGTTATGTCTCAGCATAGCAAGGTTTTTTTATCAGCTGCTGTCACTGCTTTCTTTTAATAAATGGGCATTTCACAACTCAAATCTCTGGAGAACGTGATTTTGGTTTTTCAAAGCACAGCTTCCTCAGTGCATGCCAAACCAATGACGCTGCCAAGGAGAGGGGTTGTTGAAACTATAATAGCTGGTAATAACACTCTCCAAAACTTGCCTGGTTGGCAGGAGTAAGTTACAGTCTCCAGGCAAAGATGGTAGAAAACTAAGCAGGAGGAATGCAGCTGAAAGTGGCTATGCAGCAGGATTGGACTTACTTAGAGTAAGAAATGAATCATTGTTGTCAGCAAATGTGGACATGAGCTGTCCCCGCTTTGGTTACATGTGCTCACAGGCTGCACTGAATTCCTGAGAAGCAGCAATATGGACAGCAGAATGATGATGCTGGGGGAGATAAATAGCTCCAGGACAACAGAAAAAGAGGCTTTGGTACCACAGTGCCTTTAACTGAGGGTAAACCAGCAAGTCCATGTGATACATGGACAAGGTCTCTCTACAGCCTCTGCACTGATTGCATGAAGATCGTTTCCATGGAAGATGGAAGCTGCACATCCTGCAGATTTTACCTCACATCCAAGTAGCTTTTGAAGGTCTCCGTTCCTCCTAGGCTCTCTCTGGGGCTGGTAGAATGGACAGGTCCTGCTTCCCCTGTGTACTCTCCAGGCACTGTTGGTCATGTTGATAGCACCAGCATCCCAGACTGCTTGTCCACAATGTGTGCCTTTGATGGGTAGGAGGTTGCTGTTAGGACTTGGTATTGATACTCCTGGGTACAAGCAGCAGCGCTGTAACAACAGAGGGAGTGGGTAGGCGACAGGGCAGGTCTGACTTGTCGGATTTGTGTTCCCTGACATGCAGATGCAAGGTCCTGAGCCGGTGCCTGCGGGTCCAACGCCACGTATTTTCCAGCCCCCGCACACTCCGCAGCAGAACTCCCTGAGCTACTTCCTCCACCCGCAGCAGCAGAGCCGCCACGCGCAGAGCCAGGCCTGCAACCTGCCGGACCTGCATCCCGAGATGCAGCTGCCCTGAACGCCGGGCCCGGGAGGCAGGGACCAACTTGGCTACAGCCACTCAGCGCCGTGGGCGCACGCAGAGGGGAGGACGACGCCGTCAGAGCATGGGACGGGTGAGGTCGGGCCCCATGGGGAAAGCGGTGGCTGGAGGGATGGGCCCTGACGGGGTGGATGGCTCCGGGGGCACCTCGTCGGCTGGGATTTCCACGCAGCCGGACCACGATGCTGCCGTACGTGGTCTTGGCCAGCACCACGGTACAACTGGAAGGCAATGGCTTTCTAGCTGCAAGGAGGTTAGTTATCGGGTCGCCACGAAGATTGCTTTGCAAAGGAGAAAAACCCTTTTCCATTCAGGACTTCAGTGCTGAAAGTCACTGTGAATTTAAGCTCAGCGTTTGGAGCCCATACACAGACTGTACTGATCCACAAGACGCTGTTGGCTTACCATGTACATAACGCGTTTCACTGTAGTAGGTCCATTGTGGATGTTTTTTCCTTTTTTATATACCTCAGTCCCGCAATTTTTTGTTTTCCAGGAAATTGGATAATGCTGCTAATTTACGTAATACCACTTTTGCCTGAATTTCTTACTGTTGTTATACCAGCTCACATTGCAACTAGTAAGATATTTGTCATGTTTTATTTTGGTTAACAAGTGCAGATAAATTTATATGGTTTTTACTCCCTGTAGCCAAATATTTTTCAGGTTATGGACAAAGAATCCTTACTCCTACTTTTTTTTTTGATTGTTTTGTTTCAAGTGATGTAGTTGTGTATGTTTCTATACAAGAAAACAAACAAGCATAGAACAGAATATGACAGCAAACTTTATGGTTTTGCTATGTCATGTTTCGATTTGGTGAACCTGAAACCTATGATAACGACAACACAAGTGATGTTACAAGCCCATAGGGTCAGCAATAAATTGTATTTTTGTAAATTGTCACTTTTTAACTGTAAGTTTATATTTATGAATTGAAAAGCCAGTTTATTCCTCAGCGGGTGTATAGTTGTGTCCCTACTGTTTGCGTCTTTCCAAAGGAAAACTGAAAATGTGCATTTTTTGAGGTGTTAGTACTAACTTTGGGCGCTGTTAGAGCCCAAGCGTAGGAGATGGATTAGGCCATTACTGTAAGCTTTGCAAGCAAATGGTTGGTTAGGACAAGGTCCATCTAGCAGCAAAGCTCCGTTTGGCAGCCAGGACAAGGTTTAGGAGTGGGTTACTTTGCAACCTTTGTCGAAGCCAAGCAAAGCATGCTTCTTTTTTTTTTTTTTTCTTTTTTTGACATACGATTTTTTTTTTTCTTGTGCAAGCCACTTTGCACCACGACACTGACTGAACAGTGGTACACTGGTGCTTATTGATGGAGCAGCCTTTGGCATGAGCAGTCCCAAGCAGCATTGTGTTTCAAGAAGAGGGGAGGAACTGGAAAAGTAAGCATGTGAAAAAAAAATAGGTAGAGCTAATGATACAAATATCTGTACCTAGAGATAGCTAATGCTGTAGATACGGCTATATCTCTAGCTAGCTGACTTTCCCCTACCAGCCACACACATTTTCTGTGCTGCAGCACCAGGAGGATTTGATTAGTTTGGGGGCCAGGTGTGAGCAGTAGGGCTCAGTAGTACGATGGCAGAAGACCCTGAGTGCTTCAGCCTGACTGAAGCAGGTTGTGGCAGCCCCAATTTCCTGGAGAGCTCGGGGATGAAGCAGGAGCACTGAGGGGGCTGAGCAATGACTTTTGGCACAGCTTGACCTGCCACGGGCCAGGGCCACCTCACTGCCAGTAGGGGAATGTGGAGTGCCTGCCTTTGGGGTGCAGTCTGGAGCCTCAACACTTGGCTCTTAGAGCCCAAGTCCTGGGGAGGGCACAGAGTCTTGCCTGCCCCAGGTGGTTTGTGCTGCAGTGTCAAAGGGCCAACATGGAGCCTTTGAGCTAAGAAATACTGGTTTTCTTTTTTTTCTTTTGAAGCACTAATACTTTTAGGGGCTCCCTCTCCCCATCCCAAGACAGTAGGGTTGCTCCTGAGGTTGGAGCAGGAGGGGTTGCTTGCTGCTGTTCCCTGCCTCCTCCCCAACCTGGGCACGTAATGTTGGTGGGGAGCCAAACACACACGTATGTCAGGGCTCCACTACTGTGCAGAATTCGTGGCCCGCTATAGCCAGCAGGCTGTGCATTTCCATGTCTTGCCAATTAAACCTGCCTCACCTCAACACACCACCCTGGCTGCTCTGAAGTGTTCCATCACCACGTGAGCCTGAACATGGTGGCAGGTATCAAATGTATCATCTCAGAGGTGGTGGTTGGGGTCAGGGGACTGGGGGAAAGAAGGGGGGGCGTGTGTATATGTGTGTCTGTGTGTGTGTGTTTCACGGNGGTGTCAGTGATGCTGCCGGATGGGGCTGTACCATGGACACAGCCCTTCTGATGGCAGCGCTGGGCTGCACAGATAGGGAGGGCTGAGGGGTGGCACTGCCAACCCTGCTCAGAGCCTCTCAGTGAGGAGCACAGATATGTGAGGATGTTTACATGTTAGATTGGCCTTGCTAAAACAAGAGACCTAAAACGCACTTTATCATGTGCCCCGCTCTCCCCCAACCCCTGCTTCATTCCTGGTGCCCACCCCAGCCCCAGCCTAGCTGCGGGCGGGTGGCTGTGTGGTCCCAGGCGCTGCCTCAGAGTAGAGCTGTGTTTTCCAGACATGTTCCAAAGGAAAAAAAATCCCCCAGTCCCTTTTCTGGGGCTTGCTTGGTCCCTGCTCAGTCTGCCCCCAGCCTGGGGGGAGGGCTGAGGCAGTGCCCTGGGATTTTTGCCTTATATTGTCACACTCAAAAAAAATGTATGAATAAATAAATCTCTTTATTCAGGTTGAGTTGTATTTGTTTACCTCGGTGTTAGCGATGGCCTGTGTTTTGGGGACCCATTTGGAATGGAGGGTTGCTGGTGGGTTTGGTTCACACACCTACAGGTGCTTACAAGCAAATACAAGTGTGAGTTTTTGGTGACAAGCAGAGGGTGGGAATGTGATCAAAGGCACCTGCATTGAGGTTGGGCTCCTGTGTCAGTGTTGACCTCTTAATGATTAATGTTCTGAGGCTTTCTAGTACATAAGCACCTATATACTCTCTCTATATATAGATATACAGATATATGTATTTTTAATATGTATATATTGTATATCTATATAGGCCACACAATTCCAGACCTCTGAAAACACAGGCAGCTTTAATTAATAAAGTCTTGCACTTTTAGCATATTTGTACGTATAAGCTAAAGCCTGGTGGGTATAATCAGGCTGGTTTGGCAAATACAGTGAAAAGTTATTGTATATATTGTATATACTCCATTAAAAAAAAAAAAAAAAGAAAAAGAAGAAAAAAAATCTTAGAATTGAGTATAAATCTTGGTTTATTTTATATGATGTCAAATATAGATACATTTATAAATGTTACTATTCTTAAAAGTATTTTGTAATGGGAAAAAGGAAGTGTCTTATGAAGATGAACAGGAAAGATTTTATTCTTGTCTTCAATCTATGTCTCTGAACAGCTCCATTGAATGGGAGCCTGTGCATCTTGACAAGCTTTAAACAGATTGTACATAGTATTTTGAAAAAAAGAAAAAAGAAATAAAATAATACTTGTAAGACCTCTTACACAATACGCGCTGTTGTTATTCCCCGGGTGGTGTGGGTTCAGGGGAGGCTCAGGACCTGCTCCCCAGCAGGCACCAGAGCAGCAGCCATCGCCTCCAGCTGTGTATAAACAGCTAAAGGGATGCAGCTCCAGGTGCAGGCCGGGATTGCCATGGCCAGTGCCAGAAGCAATAGGGGCAATGCATAAATCAGGAAGAACAAGGCATCAGAGTCGGTGCAGACACATCTGGTTTTCCCTTGGATGCAAGAAACAAGTAACAATATCTGGCCTGAGCTAGCACTGCCCTGAAGCAAGCTCAGGCTGTAAGCAAGGCTAAACTGCTCCCATGCTTCAAAATCGGGGTCTCCTCTTCATTTTTCCTCCACTTCTGGGGAGGGTGATGCCTTAGCATGGTTTCTGGCTTGGGCCTTGCTTTGGAAAGCACTGACTAAATGTGCCTTTAACGTGACCGATTCTCTTGAAGGAACTTCTGAAACAGTCCCTCATGAGAAATAAGAAAAAAAACCCAAACCAAAAATCTGTGTTTGAGGCACTATTAAGTGAAACAAAATTTTATTTAACATCCTGTTTGTCGTACAGTACTTCTGCATACAATACATTGTATAACGAGCCAATCTGGCACCACAAACATGTGTTGCCTTCTTGGTAAAGTGATAAAGCCATAGCAAAAAAGACAAAAAACAGCCTATTTTCCTGGAAACAAATTGGAATATTTGTTTTAGTCCAGATAACAAACAACTGCAATCACAATCAAGAACCCTGTATGGTACAACTGAATGAGCTACTTCTATTAAAATCAACACACAGCTATTTCTTAGTCACTATGGTAGCAAACTCTACTGAAAATACATTATTATCTAGCCAGTAGTGATGAACAAGTGGCTTGTTCTAGGCATGGACAGAAACAGCGTTTTCGCTGCACCACACAGCAGTGACCATTTCTACATCCTGGGAAACACTACTGGTTGGATTACAACCAGTTTTACCCCACAGTGGCTCAATGGGCTCAAATTTTTACTACTGGTTGAGCTGGTCCCTCACTTCATGTGTCCAAGGCCAGAACACGATGCATGAAGAGGTGAAGCAGCCAGCTCCTCACTGGGGGTTCAGGGCTGCCACCAGGCCCCTGGAGAGCAGGGGCGCAGCACAATCTGCCTCGCGAGACTGCGAGAATGTGGCAGCTCTGCTGGCCAGCCCCCAGGGTAATGAGCACAGCTCATAAAACGCATGTTACATGCATAGGAACAGGAGTAATGGCCCAGCCACATGCCAGGACTGCGCGGTGTGCGGTTGCAGCCACTGAGAACCATGGCACAGCTGCCACGTCACACTGGGGACGCTGCAGCAGGTAGCGCAATTTTAAAACTGTATAAACAGCATCACTAGTTTTACCAATCTCTGTCCTACCTACAACTGGCTTTTTTGTACTGAATAATCCACATTAATTTATTTATTTCCTATGACTGAACCAAAAAAATAGAAGAGTACCTTCCTGAAAACTGTTACAAGAAAAAAAAACAAAACCCACAGCTATTGTGAAATGAGACATCAGTACTCACTTAACCACTTGCTTCCTGTTTGTGAATGAATTGTTCAAAGGTCAAAAACACTTCTAAAAACTTTCAAGTTACAATTTAAATGGAAAGTCCCCACCTTGGGAAGTAACTGAGTAATTCTGGGTCAGACGCTCTGCAACCACCAGATTCCTCCCTGGCACTTCTGCTTAATCCCCAGCCACATGCAGCAGCTGACCTCCTGCACACCCGCAGTGTCCTAAAGCACCATGGTGTGAATCTGGGTTCACCTCTGCATCATCAAGAACTTCAGGTGGCCAAAAAGCTGTAACGCATGAGGATCTTTGTCCCCGACTATGCTGGGCTTTAAAGTCAAGGTATTGTCCTTTGGGATCGATGAGAGGGAAAGAGCTTCTACTGCTCTAGCTCCCACAATCCCAACTAAGGCCACGTGTATTTGTTAGGCAGCCAGCTCCACAATGGGAAAGGGAGGGAAAGGAGCCAGACACTAAGCACAAGCGTTACACTGTGAAAGCAGCCCAGCAAAAACCTCTGGGTCATATCCCTTGGAAAGAGATGGCATTTGCTACATCTAGATCTCCCTAGAGGGTCATCCGGTGACCTACAGGCTCCCAGAGGAAGAACCTGCCAGTCAGGAGCTGCCCAAGTGCTGTCAGCCTGCTGGAAGCGACCCTGCTCCACCCCCTGTCCTGCTGAGGCAGGATGCTGGGTCACTCTGACGAGTCTTGCTGGATCAGCTTGCAGGTGTGCTTACAGGAATGATTTAAAGGTACTACCCTTTTGGGGGAAAACAAAAATAAAAAATTGAACAGAAAAACCATGCAGTTATTAAAAGCTAGTGTTCTCCTATACATCCTAACTTCTCACCTTAAATCTACTTTTATA